>OZ025275.1:1383720-1586600 GCA_964019165.1 Mastigias papua | reverse complement strand
AGATTGAAAAGTGATGAAAATGAGCCATTTTTGGCCAAAAAGTAAGGCTATAGCCTTGGTATTTTGCTCAAAAATGACCAAATTTGAAATTGATTGATTTTGATTGAAGATTGAAAAGTGATGAAAATGAGCCATTTTTGGCCAAAAAGTAAGGCTATAGCCTTGGTATTTTGCTCAAAAATGACCAAATTTGAAATTGATTGATTTTGATTGAAGATTGAAAAGTGATGAAAATGAGCCATTTTTGGCCAAAAAGTAAGGGTATAGCCTTGGTATTTTGCTCAAAAATGACCAAATTTGAAATTGATTGATTTTGATTGAAGATTGAAAAGTGATGAAAATGAGCCATTTTTGGCCAAAAAGTAAGGCTATAGCCTTGGTATTTTGCTCAAAAATGACCAAATTTGAAATTGATTGATTTTGATTGAAGATTGAAAAGTGATGAAAATGAGCCATTTTTGGCCAAAAAGTAAGGCTATAGCCTTGGTATTTTGCTCAAAAATGACCAAATTTGAAATTGATTGAGTTTGATTGAAGATTGAAAAGTGATGAAAATGAGCCATAATGGCGGGGGATAGGTTGGTTGTGGCGTAAGGGTGTAGGGTAGATACGGTGGAAAGTGAATAGAATGGAGGAGGTAAGGATGGGTGCTTATGCAGGTGGATAGTAAGGCCGGAGTCTGGTTAAAAAGTGAAGCTATAGTCAGTGTAATAATATGGAAATGAAGCAGTTTAAAGCTGAGGAGAAGTGGTTTAGGTATAATTTATATAGAAGTGTGAGAATAGTAATTCCCAGCAATAATCATGAAGTTGATATCAAATATTACTATCTACAGTAGGTATGCTGCTCTTTATATGTCTGAAACAGAGGCGTAATTACTCGGAGGGGGTATTACACCCCTCAAATATTTCCATATACGGTGGCTGTATCTTGAATTTATCGCAATGGAAGAAGTGTTTTCACTGCCACATAAAGAAGAAACAACTATAAATAGTGTTATACTCAAACAAAAAATGTGAAAAAATCTCTGATAGTTTAAATATCTATCAATTGGAAGTGAATATGCACATAAAATGTGTTAAGAAAATTCGGGCAAAATGTTCTGAGAGTTTCTCTTCCATTAAATGAAATATCGATACACCCCTGGGCTGCACTGATATCTTTGTTCCAAGTGAACTCTAAACAAGTGCAAAGTAACTAATTTCCAGTACAATTCTATGTAATATAGCTAGTAATAACACGCCCTTGAGGATATACTACAGGGTGATGACTCTTAGGGCGTTAAACGCTGCGGTTTTACTTTTGAAGCAGTATCTATTTTATTACCTGGCTCGTCGAGAGCTTGCAAGGGGCTTGAGACAAATGGGCAAAATGATCCCTGATGATGTCAGTACGACATTTAAAGTCACCAACAAATCATTTCATAGCTTTTAGAGACCCTTCTCGGGCTCATGGCTCGGGACAATTCGCGCATTGTCTCCTCTCGGTGGGATTGATTGACACAGAGGAGAGATAACTAGAATATTTAAAGTGTTTTCTTCTATCAATTAACAAGCTAGCTGTTAATTCCTTCAATCGGACTGTATCGTATAGTTCTAAAACTGAAAAATACCTGACGAAGGAAATTAAAAGATGTCCGTCGAGCAGTTCTTGTCCATTCTGATGCTTGCTAGGGGAAAACTGGGAGACTAACTGATGCAGTTTCTCAGAAAGATGGCTATGGGAACTATCAGTCCACAGACAAACTCTTTTGAACAGGAACGCATCAAATATCTTTTCCTACAGTCCTGGTAGAGCACGCATGGAGCTTCAAGTATGGCGCCAGTATGGATCTGTGATAAGGTGAGGTATTGTGTCGTAAAGACATGCTGCAATGGCGCGAAACTCTTTCTAGCTGCTCATAATAGACAGCCAACCAGCAATAGGCGACTCGAGTTGAAGCAATGGGCTTGTTTTCATAGGGCTTTGCGCTTGGTGGAGGCATCTACAATCGGTCTTAAACACTTGAACATGCAGATCATCCAGATCACTGCCAAACCTATTCAAAGACAAAAATGATTCAAAAGTATAAACCAGTTGCGAAATGCTTTCAAAGTATAGCAATGGCAACCATGGGACAAGGAGAACAACCTATGATCTCGCAAAACACATTCGTGCCTCGAAATTTGTCCAAGGAACAGCGATTGTCTCTCTACCAAAACATTTGGTAAAAGTATTAACCAATAGGTGTTAAAGGTACTAAAAACAAAAATAAAATCCAACTTTTTAAACAGTGTAATCTAAAACTTCACTACAGCAAGAAAAAGCGGTACCATGTTTTAGACATACTGAAAAGCTTATTTTCGTCCGACACTCGTTAGAGTATGAAACGTGTCTGAAAAGCTGAACATACTGACATACTGAAAAACTTATTTTCGTCCGACACTCGTCATACTCTGAGGAGTGTCGGACTAAAATAAGCTTTTCAGTATGTCTAAAACATGGTACCGCTTTTTCGTGCTGTAGTGAAGTTCTGTAGTACCAACAGACTTTTCATGTAATCTAAAAGCACAAATTTCTAACATCCACAAAAAAAAAACCTAACAAAATTTCAAGTTATTGGTAAACATTCTCGAAGAAATTGCAATGAGAAAAAGAAACCGTTGTCTACGTCGCAAACTACCAGAGCTTCACTTCATTTGTCGTGCGAGAGGCATTGTTTACTGTCAGCACCATATTGTAAAACAACCATCAAATGATTTCCTGGAATCGTATTCTATCTGATCAGGATCAAGTAAAACATCCCCTACCTTAACCGTGCTATCCACAGCTCCTGAGAAAAGTCTTCCGCGTGAAACAGCCAGTGCTGTTACACTTCCTTGGTGACGAATCAGAGTTTGCACGCAGTTCATGTTGTCCAAACTCCAAACCTGACGGAGGCAAAGAAACATGAGGAAGCCTAGTTTTTCGTGTGTAATCCAAGATACAGGAATGAATGATGCTTTGTAGAATACAAATATAAATAAAGATCTCCACCAATAATCTGTCTAGTCAAATATGGCCTATATATTTACAGCAGTGGCGTGCACTTGACTGTCTATTGTTTATTGTTCTTGAATATTGAAGGAGGGCGACGGACCCCCTCTTTGCCCCCAGTGTCGATCAGTGATCTACAGTTTTAAATACAATTTTAAAATAGCAATTTTCAAAATACAGAAACCTAGATATCAACAATATTGTCACAAATTTAAAGATTTCAGTTAGCTTGATTAATAATACTGATTGAAAATAGAAAAACAATAGAGTATTAATAGAATATAATACAAATGCTGCTTAATATTGATGCTAATAAAATACCAAATGACAATACAAAAATATAATAAAAATATCACATACACGTAAAGATCTATCGTAAGATGCACTGATAATCTTGGTTGTATCAACCATTTGCATAACCACAAGGTCGTAGACTGTACCAACGTGGCCTAACATAAAAGCAAACAACCATCAATAAAAGCCAAATCTTTACAGGAACGTGTCACTGAAGCCGATTTCCAAACAATGAAGTCTGTTATATACAAAACCCAAGTTTCATTTCTTGACATGATTCCTTTTTAGCAGAATCCCTAAATTACAGCTTGCAAAAATCAAAATGCAAAACTAGGTAAAAACTTGTAAATAAACCGATAATAATAGGGTTACTACTTCAATCGATGTTGGCAAAAATTAACTATTATGAAGATCCGTCTCACCCGAAAGAGTTCCAACTTGCTTGTAAGTATTTACATCCCAGACCTTAAAAAATATCCAATGAAAACTTAAAATCGATGAAAGACAAACAAACTAAAATATACGAAAAACTCAGGTCTACGAAACAAATTTATAGCAAATGATGCCAAGGCTAATTAAATACTAAATGGTTGTACAACAAATAGTTACAATGGCAAATAATCTACATAATTCCTTGTTTTTTCAATATACAGGACAATAAACTATGGTCTTGTTAGCCAGCAAGAAGACTTTCTCGAACTTAGTACTTCTCTATTACTGTTTCGAATTCATATAAAATAAGGAATCCAAACAGCAAACATCAAATATTGGGTTTTATTTCATTCTACGATAACCGGCGTTCTCTTGCCAGGCACAACGCACAATGTCAAACAGCAATAATTCGCAATCTAAAGCCTATGGCTCATGCTGTGGAGCAACTCTGCGCCTGACTTCAAATGAGCCGATACACGGGAGTATTAAACACTTTGCAATACTACGAAGTAGCAAAACTGCGCATGCACGGGAAATATTTATAGTACTGGGTCCCAAATCATACAGTGAAGCTCCTCTGTGATATTGCAAAAGCTACAATAAATTCAAAAGGAAAATCAAGGGACATTTCAAATCAACTTAGTTGGATATTTATCCTGAACTTTGAGCGCCAACTGTTTGATAAAACAATCTCTAGTCAGATTGTGTACTTGCATTGCCAGCTATATAAAACCTAACTTTCTTCTTTGAAACTTCGATATAAAACCCAAATTAACAACAACAGCTTTCAGCTAGTCCAATCCCATGATCCTTTGTGAACCTTGTTTTATTATTGCATATCAAAAATTCGGAACATGCAGGAGGGGGGCCAAAATCGTTAGTCATCATTCCAGCTAGGTTTAAGTTCAAGTCGGCGTCGAGCGGGGTACTTGACCAGGTTATCATAATAGGTGATAACCCTATGGAATGGACAGGGAGATCAATCATAGAATATGAACCTACATGAATGCAGTTCTCGTATGTACCACAAGCGATGTGTTGCTTGGTTACAGCAATGGAATAAACACTTCCCCCGGATGTCTCCAGAGATCGAATGCATTCAAGAGATTGAAGATCCCATACCTAAAATCAAACAAACATTCTGTCAGTATCATTCGAGAAGTTTTAAGATAATGCATTCAAAAGGCCTAAGGCTAAATATTGTTATAAATGAGAAAAATCTCTTATCAAGGCTATATTTTGATCTAAGTACAATTCGAATAGGTAATCACCACTAAAAATAAATAGCATCAAAAAAATCAAAAAATAAACAAATCCAAATATAAAAAAATTAAAAAATTAAAAAATCAAAAACAAACAAATCAAAAAAATCAAAAAATAAAACATCATAAAATAAACAAATCGAAAAATAAAACAAATCAAAAAATAAACAAATCAAAAACAATAGATTTTGCTGTGGTATCTCCAACTGTAGAGGTGGGGTGATAAGTACTGATAAAACGAAAGGAAGTTCATCGAGGCTAGTGATTCTCTTCGATCTAGCTATGACGTAAAAAGAGTACCTACCAGTATGGTTTGGTATGAGCCACTAAACAAGTACATATCGTTAGTGCACAATGCACGGACCCAGTGATTTAGGCCAGTTAGCTCTTTGATGGTTTTCAGAGTACGAAGGTCCCAAACCTACAATAAAACGAAGGCAATCCATGAAGACTGATGACTGACATGAAAATAAAACGTTAAAAAATTGCTATGTGAAATCGTTAGTCTTCAGTCGAAGAAAAGTAACTAAAACATTATCTCTTGCCAGTTCTTGACAAAAATATTTAAGAAGCAGTCTTAGCACTGTAGATTCTCAGCAAAGACTCTAGTGTACCATAGAAATTAATCGGTATTCATGAAGGAGGAGACTTCCCTGATTCTTCAAGGAGACTCGTGTCAGAATGGTCAACAAAGTTATAACAGTAACCATTGCATAACAACATGGGGATTTTGCGCCTAACATCCACTCAATCGACTATAAAGGATTATAACAGGTCACCTTAATACTTTTCAGTGATCCGCTAAATAACATATTCTGTCCAGCAGCCAATGTACATATGGGATTTTCACCGCCTGTGAAGTTTTCGATTAGTTCCAGTGTATCGATGTCATATGCCTGAGGGAGAGAAAAAATAGGAAGAGAGTACAATGGATTGAAATACTACCCTTGCCATGACGATCAGGTTTTTGATACACTTTGCAGTCACTGATTAATTAAACTGGACATGTCACGTCACAAAAAGTGAAAGACTAAAACAAAGATATCTAGATACGAGAATTTGATTTGGTGTCAGTGAAAGAACACCTCTGACGTTGTTCTCGTTTCTGAGTGGATTGTACAGGAAAGGATTAGATGCAATTCGAGAAATGTGTTCAATAAAAACATTCTGTATGGAATAAAGGGAGCTTGCGAACAGAATTCAAATCGCTATGGAAAAAATATTGACTGCAGTGTAACTTTCCACCAATTTGTACTGATTTCAACTGAGAGATATAAGGTACTTTCATAAAACTATGAACTCCATGAGAACTAGCCAGAGCTTGCAATGGGAGGTTTAAAGTCCTGTCAAAGTTATGCTACATGTATTGAAAACTTTGTAGAAAATAGACAGCAATATTTCAAAATCAACTTACACCAATGGTGCAGTCTGCAGATCCACTGTACAACCTTCCTCTGTGGAATGGAAAAGGTGTGGTAATTTGTTGCAATACATTTCAAACGAATCTATCGAATGCGAAGTGAACGCAGAACCTGCGGCACAGTTGTGCCACAAACACTGGGTGTATCACACGCAGAAAAAGAGCATGTTGTGGGAAGAAACAGTTTGAAGTTCAAGCACCTAAAATCTTAGGCCGCTCTAACCAATGAAGGAAGAATGGCACAGGCATCATGATAATGGAGAACATCCTCAAGGCCCACCTACAGAAAGATCCTTTGGACGGGTCAACTGATGAAAAACAACGTACAGAGTACTAAGTAAACCTTTAAAGTACGTTAAAATTCCCCCATGCAACTACCAATTCTGATGCTTCTAATTATCTTTCCTGACCTATTCAACCATCATCTTTCTATAATGTATCCCCAATCAAGACAATAGTGAGCAATTTTGCAAATGGTATAGCAGTTGGCAAAGGACAAAACTTCAGCAAAGATACCATGGGGCCTCTTATGTCAAAAACATACGTCTGATACACTAATCTTTGATGAGAATGGGCACCAAGTGGGTTAAAGTCATATATTCAGAAACCTACGTTTATAACCAGAATGCAGTCCACTCTAGGTTTAAACAAGCTAGCTCTAAAAACCAGAAGCTTTTACCTGTGAGTGCATAACGCCAAAACCATTCCAGTATGATCGTTCAGAGTTTTTATACATTTATAATTAGACCTTGTGTCCCAAACCTGAGTGTGAAAACAAAGACGTGGAAGATCATTATGTGCCGAAAGTGGTGGGAAGATTGTTGATGGGGGATCGGAAAGATGCACCTTATCTTATTTTTGATTCATGTCAATCATTCACGTCAATCATTCGTATCAATCATTCATGTCAATCATTCATGTCAATCATTCATGTCAATCATGTCAGATCAAATCAAGCGTAAAGCCAAAAACAAAAACAACACATATTTGTGGAGTCTCAAACTTAGGGAGAAGAAGCTTGACGTGACATTGGAGAGTTAGTTAACGCCGAGGTAGTTAACGTCGTGAATAAGCATGTTAGCTTCTAAAAGGGCGTCTAATATGGAGCAAAATGTGTCTACTCAGATGCTAAAGGCGCCCAATTAGGAGTAAAGGAGGAAAATTAACAAAAAATAGATAAAACAGTACTATTCGAAACGAGGCTTAAATTTTAGAGCGTAAAATAAATTGATTACCTTAATTGTGTTATCGGATGAGCCACTGAACAAGTAGTACCCAAATACCGAGAGACACCAAACAGGACCCTGAAAGGAATGATATAAAGGAAATTAGATTTCAATGATACTTCGTGTGTTTTATCATGATTGATTACGATTCAAGAGTAAATGCAGCTTCGTAAAACCATCATCTCCATAACATCTAACTTTGATTCGCCAGTTCAATATGAATCAACAATCAAAAAAACGTGACTCTCAATCATAAACCTAGCTTACATCTCTCTGCTAACTTCACACCCTATCGCTCCTTGCTTTTTCCTTTTCTCTAGTTTTCCCAATCCTATTACTTTCAGTTCAAAATCTTTTGGACAGATCACAAGCCCTCTTTTCCATTTCTGAATTTAGTTCCTCTTTCTAATCTCCCATTATTTTTACTCTCACTTTCAAAAACTAAACATGCAACAGAAATGAAAAACAGCCTACTTGATGGCCGACAAATGTCCCCTTGCATTTCAAAGTAGGTTGAACGTCGAATTGCCCCATATTGAAAACACGAGCATCCATACTTGATAGCTCTTGCTGATAGAAGGAAAAAATAATGAGGTTAAAAGGGCTGAAAATGGCATTAGACACAACTAATGGATGGCCAACAGGTGTGAGACACCTTGAGTGTTCTAAGGAAACATCACTTCTACATCACAAAATAAGCAATGGCCATAATCCCCCGTCTAGATCATAAACAAAATGATGCGATGCGCCGCTGTGAAAGAACTCAGTTGAAAATCTTAAACCTTACACGATTTGCTTACGTTACTGACATTGCTACGATTTTGGTAAAGAACTGGTTGTTTTCTTTTTACATGGGGCCGTCCAAGATACGTTACTTAGGGACGAAAACACCCCGTTCCTAAGGACTCCTTTCAAAGCAACAAAGTGTATTGCTAAAACTCAACAATACCGTGTAAATGCCGATGTAAATAGCTGCTGACGTAAATAACTACTGACGTAAATAACTGCTGACGTAAATAACTGCCGACGTAAATAACTACTGACGTAAATAACTGCTGACGTAAACAAGAGCAACGGTATAGTGTTGCATTGCACTGACATATACACATTCAATGCCACATATAGTACATTGCAGAAAGGAATGATTCATCAATAAGATGCAAGAAATCATATGAACCTCAATGTGGCCTAAGCTTCTGCGGGCTTCGAGTAAATCTGAGGACAACTTTGTTTGACTTTCATCAAGAAGATCTATAAAGTAAACAATGACTTTTTTTGACACCAAATCTACCACTGTTGTTGACAAAATAAAATCTAAACCTTTGACCAATAAAACCATACAATGCTATCTTTACTTATATAACTTGTTAGAAAAAAAACTGTTTGTATCATAATACAAGGCCTCGTCAATGAAAAGAAATAAAAAACCAGACACAAACCGATTCGGATTTCAACTGCTTTTTCCATGCGGTCCATTCTTTCAGTTACTTTGGCAAGCATGGATTTGAGGAAGCTTATTTCCTATAAAGAAAAATTAGAGCTAAATGCTAAACGATGAACAACAGCAAAACAAACGAAATTTCACAAAAATGCTGGTTCTTCTATCACTTTCTTGGATCTCTTAGTCGTACATTGCCAAACTATTTGATTGTTAAAATATTGAAAAATAGAAAAATGTCTTTATCTGAAACAAACATCTTTATTGATTATCCGCCTTTGCTACGAGCAAAGACTTAAAAACCTACATAGAATACAGAGATAGCGAATTTTGACTTGATACTTTTTCGATACTCTTGCAATCGCCTGAAATCTTTATCAAAAATCATCACATGAAATAGAGGTATCTCCCATTAACCCATTAAGCAAAGGTGAAGTTAGGTTCACATGCGGAAGTCAGAAAATCCCAACAAAACAAACATCTACCTGGTCTTTCTCTTGCAGCTTTGAAAGGGTCTGCTGCATTCTGTCCTCAGTGTGTTGTAGGAAATCCTACAAAGAACACTTAGAGAATGAAATAATGGTTCTATTTTGTACGTGCCAACAAACACAAGTCTAGAATAGTGATAGGTCAATAACACCCCAAAGTCAACCGCATTCAAGTCATAAAACCAATATAAGACCCGTAGAAGTCTTTTATGCATTTTAAAAAACTGTGTTGCATTTCTAAACTGCACTGTCTAGGAAACCATCTTTAATTTTTTGGATATGCTGTTGGCAAGGAATAATCGACAATAACACCAAATTTTATGTGTCTCATGTTCATTTGTCTTGGAGTAAAATATGATTTTCTAGATGCCAAGATTTTGAAACTGACCAAATATATGATAAATCAAGGAATCGCTAAACAAGCCGTGTACACCAATTCTCTTCGAGCTAAAGTGCTATGCAATCAGAAGAAAAGTTCTGATCCCCGTTAAAATTCCTCTTCTGGTAAACCTCTCCATTCTGAGAGCAAGAATTGAATCTTAGTCACCTTCAAAAGAATAATATTTAGATGTTCCAAATCCAAGGCATGGCATACTACCTTGAGCCCTTCAAATTTACACTCCGTGATATGATGTTCCAACTGCTCATCTGTCCCTTCAAATGGGCAACTTAAAATGAAACAAAGGCGTTATGAACATCATTAGATATAGAACTAGAAACAAAACAATCCCAAAAAAACGTATTTTAAAATTTTATCATCAAAACACAACAAACGTGCAAAAATCCCTTCCTTACAAGAAATCACAAATATACTTCTTTTAATATTCTATTGAACTTCCACTGATCTTAATAATTCGAAAACTGATAATTTCGGAGCTATTTGTGTACAAAATAAATATAGGATTCTCTGCTCAAAATCCACAACTCATTGATGAGAATGTATGGAGCTGTGAATGAACAATAATAATTCTTTTCTACACTCTATGCTCTTCTGAGGTGTGGATGAACATACCCTTCAACAACCCAAGGTCCAAACCCTATATTTCTTTGAGCACTGTAATTAAAAGTCCAATTAAATCCCATAGCGCTAGACGCCCCCTCCTTACGTGCTAGATGCCCAGATTCAGGAAAAGCAGATGCATAAACGAAGCCCATAACATCAACAACAAAATGTGAACAGACTAGTTCAGACGGACAAAAAACGTTTGAAAACTATGTACTTTATAGATTTTGTGAAGATTACTCTTTCAACTTACTTGAATTTTGCGTTCGGGCATCTGAGGTGCCGACACTGAGCTAAATGCTCTTCGAGATGCTGAATGGCGAAAAAGGTGCAAAATCACATGACACAAAACGAACTTTACAAAATAACACAAAAAACGGTCAGAGATCATAATACTATGGCATTGAGTTAATCGAATCGTTACAAAAAGACAGTTAGTCGTGATGACCTAGAGAGAAATGATCTTCAGAGGCAGAGGAATAGTGCAGACCAAGTTTGCAGGAAAACTCATTCAAGATGAAAAAATTTAAACTACATGTGTTATTTTTTATAAGAAAATAGTACTCGGTTGCTCAAAAAGTTAAGACAGTTAAGTATACTGGGCTTTTGAGGCCTAAGAAAGTTGAGGCACATTTGAAATTCTTATTTGTGCAAAAACTCGTCATCTCTTTGTTTAATACGCATAGACTTCATGTAAAAATCTTTTTAGTTCAGTGATATGTAAGTGATACTCCATAACTGAAAAGACCAGACGAGCACAGCCGCCAAATGTTTGAGACCTCTACTCAGATCTGTTTTCTCCCGCCAAACTGACCAATCAGCATGCAAAATGGGCCTAAATGTAGCTGTGGAACGCATGTGTGATGAGAATCCTGCATGACGATTGGTCAATTAGGTTGGGAGAAATTAGTTCTAATCAAACTCTTAAACATTTGGCGGCTATGCTGACAAGACGATAAAAGTGGACATGTAAAGATCATATGAAAACAATACGACTCACCATTTTCATCATATCTGGACAATTCGAACTATTGGGACAACGTATAGGGGCATATTCGCAAATACTCTCGTGGTCCCTGAAATAAAACAATGTATAGCCAACCTGATTTATAAAATCAAATGAAAAATCAGAAAAAGTGTCGAATTATCAAAGTCCATGAGGCTCATTTTTCCTGTCATCTGCTCAAATTTAAAAACACATGATCGAGATTGTGCAGACTTATCTCCTGCCGGTAATCAGATTCAACTGTAATGCATATCAAATTACAAAACTACAACGGAGGTAAAAATCTGCTTCTACACTTACATTCTGGCACCAAACTTAATTTCCATTGGACAACCTAAAAGAGGACAGGAAAATGCAAACACGAAAAACAAACCAAAAACACAACGAATTAAAAAATTCGATTTCATATCTCATCAAAGGAAACTGGAACAAAAAAATTGCTTATGCAGACAAGAAAAGCAGTTTTCATGATAAGAAAGAGAAACAACAGATAAAATTCATCCTGCACGTTGGTTCACTTCTTGACAAATGGAAATTACAGTTCGGAAAATAGTGCGAAAATCTAGTAAATACGTGTCGTAGAAAAATCCTGGCAAACTTTTATCTATCTTAGTTTGACATTGACACTAACAGCACACGTACTATCTTCTAACAAGCCTATCTAGAAACACAATATCTTCGTTACACTCTCTCATTTTTGTCCCATCGTAGGCTTTTGAGAAGTGGTTATGTGAAACTAACCCTTTAAAACCTACCTTCTGGGTTGCATTCAAATTCACCCGGAACACCAGAAGACGAAGGCCGACAGCCATACTTACAGTGGATATATAATTCATGAACTTGTTCATCAACCTGTCGCAAACAGACAACAAAAACATGTAAACAACGACACATAGACGTGAGCATGAAAGGCAGCATACAAAACTAGTCCATGATTTCATATGTTGTGGTCAGAATTGTCAACAAACAAAAACTAATTGTGACAAACAGCGACAGGTAACATACTGCTTTTGCGGGAAAATGAATGCAGTGACATGTTAGCAAGTAAATAATGCAGAGGCTGATGAAAAAGGCGAAAGAAAGAGCTGTGAATAGCAAATATGGGATTCTAAAAATAAAACTACCCAGGGTCTGTCACAGCGCTTGAAACGAAACCCTTTTGGTCATGCATCGGCCTTTCTTAATAACATTTCAACTGTATTGTATAAGGGCAAAACATTAATATTCACTTACTGCTAAATTTGCTACAACTGCAGCTAATTTTGTCCCTTCTACAGGGCAAACATCTGCAACAAAAATATTTAAAAAACGTTTCAGTGTGCACACTAACCTACCAAAGGTTAGGACATGGGTGGGAGGAAAAGTTTTTGGAGCAACCGTCAATCAAAGATATATATCTAGCCGGAACACCTTGCATCACTCAATGAAATACCTCCTTCATTCGTCAGATCAGGGAAATCTATCGCAAACATGCTTCGTTATCGTTTCAATAAAAATGATAGATGTCAGGCGATCAACGAATTTACAAACTACCATTCAAATACTAAAATTCAAAAGGAACAAGTTGTATGTCTCTGCTTGATAAAATTTCCAAAAGACGGTACGAAAATGATGAATAAATCATGCTCTTATTGTATCATCACAACGCATAATCAGAACAAAATTAAATAATTCATAAACCTATAAGCATAACACATGCACCTCAAGTCCTCGAAAGAGCCCCCTAGTGTATTATTACTCCTTGTCACTTTTGGATGAAGGCTTATTCGAGGGGAGGGCTTGTTCGAGGTATGGGGGGGGGGCTGTAAATAACAACTCATTTTCAAAACTCCTTTGCTCCATTACATAAAAAAGAATGGCCTAAATATAAGCATCCATCATTTTTGCAATCAGCGTTTGTGGGTAAAGTGTTCATCATCTTCTTTGGGGGGGGTCTATTCTTGGGGCTTATTAACAAATTGACGTCCTATCATGATGGTTTATTCCATGGGAATTTTTCAAGAGGGGGGTTCTCACGGGTGCAAATTCGAGGATGTACAATAATATATTGAAGGATAACAAGTTGATTACTCACCATTTGCACCCATGTTAACACAAGCTCTACAGAATGTGTGCTGGAAATGACAATGGGTTGACTATAAAAACCTAAGCATTGATTAATATAAAACAGAATGTAAATGTTTCAAAAATAAAGTTAAGGTAATGGTTTACAGTCTGGATCTTAGCTACAGCTCTGAAGGAAAATAGATGCTCAGGTTATTTCTAATATTGCTAAAGGAGAAAAGAACCTAAAGAAATAACTATTTTATATAAATGTGTGTGTGTGTGTGTGTGTGTGTGTGTGTGTGTGTGTGTGTGTGTGTGTGTGTGTGTGTGTGTGTGTGTGTGTGTGTGTGTGTGTGTGTGTATAAATATATAAATATATATATATATATATATATATATATATATATATATATATATATATATATATATATATATATATATATATATATATATATATATATATATATATATATATATATATATATATATATATATATATATATATATATATATATATATATATATATATATATATATTATAGCATACATGACACTTTTATCTGGTTTTCAAGATGGACATGCAAGAATTTTGATTCTGACTGCTCTTTGGCATAAAACTGGTCACTCACCCCACAAGAGACAATTATTGGATCTTTGAAGACATTGCCACAAAGCATGCATAACAATTTCTTTGAGATAGGCTCCACAAACAATGTTATCTCTTTCTAGAATGTAAAGAATAAAAACAGATTTCAATCTATGTATGGCATCATAGAAATGTGCCAAAGCTGCCTATGAGATCTCTAACTCTTTGTCACTAAATAATCAATACAACAGGGTAGGAGATTTTTTCATTAACAATAATGCAATACTGCTAGGGACCATCAAAGCCAAGTAAACCTCCACCTTGGAACGAATGTAGTTGGTGAAAATGGGTTTGGATTACTGCCTGATCACTCCAACATTTGCTACCTTGAGCAAACCTTAAACTCCCCCCTTTAGGTTTCCTATAAAAATACTGATAACTTGAACATTTCATTAACTGGGACAAATTTATATTTCCTATGAGAGTTTGTTACTGATTTTCAAATGCACTTTGCATGGTTTTGCAGAAGAGGGTGCTGATAAGTTGCTGATCATAAAATGCGCAATCATGAAACAAAGACTCACACAATTAGTTTCCTGAGTATCTCATAAAGCATAGCACTCAGTATAGCAACTTGAATCAACCCAGCATTTTCTAAACAATGCCACATACAACAGATGTGTAAAGAACTATTTTCAAAAATTGTGTATTGAAACCAGTAATGAACTTCAATAGACACATTCAAATAGACAGGTGTCAAATGTTCTACCAGTACCCTATGTATGGACTTGGGTAAACAAGATCTAACTGCCTTGAGCATTGGGGTAGGAGCAATCACCACAGGCCATAGGGGGGGGGGTGAGTGGCCAAGCAGTTCAGTTAGCTTCTTTTAGCTAGCTGAAGTTAAGCTTGGCTGTGTAGGGTCAGGAACTGGATGGACAACATTATCCAACATTTTATACTCTGATAACAGGCCTGTCTGTCTAAGGCACATGATCATACATGTGCATCACTATTCAGCTTGATGACATAAGGTGTGCATTTCATCACACGCCTCACTTTTGACAATTAGCCAGATCTTACACCTTGAAAATAAACAGTGGACATAAATTGTACAACTCTGTGTGAAATTTGCCAACAAAGAGTGCAATCAGTTTCATGTCTACCAAAACCCTTACACAGAGGCCTATAACAACTATCAGATTTTTCATACTCTGATGTGTGTTAGACCCAAAAAGCTCTCCTTATGCTTAAGAATGTCCCTTCTATTTCCAGCAATTGTGAAAATACGGAACTATAATTGGTGACAAAAACCAATGATATGACATAAGAAGGTATTTTATCCTGCTACAAACCTCTGACTATGGACAAATTAACAAATTGGCCCTACAGAGAACTGAGGGGACATGTCCCCTAGTCCCCTAGTCCCCTGTGGTAAAGTGATTGGTTGAGTTGTACCATATATGATGCAAAATCAAAGATACCCCTTGAAACTCAAATCAGCCTACCTCATCACTGACATCACTTCCACTACCATGAGACATGCTCCTTGATCTTGATGATTTGTTTGAAACATTTGACATTGTCCTAGCATGTCTTCTGTGTGGCTGAAAAAGCACATGGTCTAACAATACAATAATTTTGTAGTCAGAATGAATACCCAGAATGAAAGGTCCATTGCACTGCTCAATGGAAACTGTCTAGTCAGGTCACATCCTCCAAGAGAAAAATTTCATCAGGAAAACTTCCATTTTGTCAGCAAATGTTATGATTTTTCATTAATCAATGTAGTGTTGGTATGCTTGTTGGAATATATTTCAGCTTTTGCAGATGTCACAAATGGGTATCTAGTACGTTGTCAGCAATACGTATAGAAAAGCATACAGAAAAGTTGTCAGCTGCTCTATCAGAAACCACACTCAGTCCTTGGAGACCAAACTCAGTTTGTTGGGAGAGTTTTATTTCATACCCCCCAGAAGTATCATCTCTACAAGGGCCCTGAGTCTAATCACATAGTATGCTCAACAAGTTAAATAAAACAAATTAATAACAAAATTACCATTGTACTCGACTTTCCATTGGATGCTACAGCACTTTTATAACTATTGTTTGGGCTACCCTTCTCACCATTACTACTAGTACCAAAATACTCCTTTTCAAAACTTCCAGTGTATGAGCATGTACATGCATTGTTATTTGATGAATTACTCATGCAGATTTCCTGCTCCCTTTTCATATCAGGCATAGAGACATTCTTAAAACCACCTTCAGGGAAGAACAGATGCATAAGATCAGATCAGTGGCTAGATAGGTAGAGATATGAAAAGGATGAATCAGAGAATGAATAAAGATATAAATACTTTCTCCATGCTAACCAATACAAAGTAAATTTAGAATCAAATAATCATCTTGATATCATTTTCCCTGGCATATCAAGACTGAAAACAGAAGACATTTAAACAACAACAGAGTGTCATTCATATACAAATGATAATTAATACACCATTATTATAGTAAACAAAATGCGTTATTAACACTAAACAGGAAACACAAAGTATTTCTTGAGTCAATATCTCATTAAAAATTTCATCAAGCAAAATTTCACAGTTTCCAAAACTTTTGTAGCAGCTGGGAGTTTGAACTTTTCCCTAGTTTGCAGAGCAAATTCAAAACAAATTTTCGTATATTCTCCAAAAGATATGGTACCAAATTTGATGTTGTAAGTGAGATACATATTAACTCAACTCTCTGAGAAACATATAAAAGGTTATGCAAAAACAATAAAAACAATATGAATAAAAGCTATCATCTACATATTCAAATATTGCAGTTTTTATCATCTGATGTTACAATGCTACCCTAACAGTTCCAACAAAATACATCTTCCTAAAGTTATACAGTTACAGGTAACCTATAACACTCTTCTAAATAATATGAATGCTTCAAAACAATGTTTTTTACCTTTCCTCACAGTAGTGATGGATGCTGAACCAATACCAAATGTTGTTTCCATCTGAAGAATTATACCGAATTAACAAGATGAAACAACAGATGAATTTTAATACCATGTGAGAGAGATGCTAATCATGATCAGTGTTACTAAGAGATCTGTTATCAAGGAGACTAGTTGCCCTGTATAATCATGAATGATAATGAATTATTGATAAGGAAAAATACAATCAGGTTATCTTGAATAGTCAGTGTAACTTCTGTTGCATCTTTGAATACTTAACACCAAAGATTAAGCAAAATTAAGTTTGAGAGGCAGGCTGACCTCAGGACACTTTCAAAAATGATGCTGCACTATTGTTATGATTTGTCAATTGAGGTGCCTTTGTTTATTCCCTCCTGAGTGGTAGTTCATGTGTGTCTATGTAAATAATTTCCAAATCCAACACCTGATTGCAACATTTGCTGCATGTCTTGCTGAGAACAGCTGGCTCCTCAACCCTCACAGGTTTGTTTCAAGGTGAAAATTTACATCAGGGCAAGGCAAATAACAGAGTCTTTGAAATAATCAAAACACAAACTACTTAACATACAAAAAATAACCAGAATATTACCTATTTTAGACAATATCTTCGATTTTGGCAACTTAATATACGACTAGATTCTCGGCTCATATTTTCCCAAAAACTAACAGTTCTTACAACAACTTAACACCACGATATAAGATGGTTACCCATGCTATGGTATGAAAGATGATCTTACAGATCAATGTTTACTAAAACTATATCAAAAGTCCAATGCATTTCTTCTACTCATATGGTTGAACTGATATGCGGGATACCAGGAGGCCCTGTCCCATATATAGGAATCTGTGAATAACAAAGGCTGCAATAACAGTGCAACGATATTGACTACAAGCGTCTGGTCTTGCTCGAGTAATATCGAGTTCTAAGATCACCTGTCGTAGGATATCAAAACTCACGTCAATACCTACTGTGTGGTGTATTCAATATGCATTTGGTATGTGAACCACACATCTGTCGGGGAAATGGCTCTGTGCCTAAACTAGATTTTCTCAAACCTGAGATATAATTAGGCTAAGTATCGATCTCACACCAGAGGTACAGCTTTCTACTAATGTTAAGGAAAAGGCTATTGACTATCCATTTTATATCCATTGTTACAGACGACGCATACAAATATCATGTGAAACGATATAGTAACCGTGCAACAAGCAGTTAGATTCTTAGGAAATTCTGAGACCAGATTATCCTTTCCAGCAAACAACTGTACTTGATTTGAGAACAGTACCGTGGATGATCCACAATGAATCGTAGTCCAGTTGAAAAAGATCGGAAATTTCTGGAAGCACACGGAGGGTATATTACCATGTAAAATGCTCATTGTATAGGTATATGACACCTTTACTAAAAAACAACAGAGTCGATATATTTACTGATGTACGGCTTCATTGACTCACAAGTTACAGTACCTATTTCTTAACAGCCGTGGCTTTCATAGGATCATACGCACCTTGTGTTGTAACAGTATCTGACAGTAGATCACTAAGATTAGACACAATTACTGCTCCATTTTGGAAATCATGCAAACTTGCACTTATTCATTCGGCTCCTCTTCGCGTCTAAAATTAACAAACAATATGTCACAGGGATATAAGGTGCTAATAACCCACGACTTCCTGCTTCTCAGCATCTACGCTGCGCAGGCACACCACACATACGGTTTATGTATCAAACTGTGGAAAAAGTCACTGCTCTGAGTACCTTTTCTAATTACTCATAGACTTCTCGCAAAAGTATCGTCCTACTCCTTTCAGGCAGGTGCAACTCCCCCCCCCCCAAAAAAAAACGTTAAGATATTTGGCATTATATCTTGCTTTCCAAAGCTTCCCATTGGTAATAACTGAGCCATTTCCACATGGAATGACCTGAATGTGTGGATCTAGTTCAATGTGTGGAGTTGCAATTCAAAGCTGTGGATCTGCGACTGGGGCAAGTATGAAATTGTAAATAGGGCATACATACTTGCTGAAATCAGGTCATGAAAATCAAACGCAAATTGATGTGTGCATATGATATATATTGTGATTATAAATTTCTGAATAACATTTAAGATTTATCATGTTAATCTTAGATAACTTGCTAGTTTTTAGTTTCTTAAACACCATTTTTGTGATAATACCAAGGAAAGACCGCACCCACTTCTTAAAGTGAATTCTTGAAATTTTGCTTTTTGAAATGCTCCAAGTCAAATATCTCACTTTACGTCAACTAATCGTAAAGTCTTTCTGCAAATGAAACCGATAGCGCATATCAATAAAGCCCAGTTCAACAGCAATGCGATAAAGTAAGAGTTCTCATATACAAAACACCAGCCACAAAAAATCAGTCACTTTTCAATGAAGGTAAAGGTAGTACGCAAAAAAATAAGGGAATGCGTAGTACTGAGGACAGCATCCCTAACGAACTTTTCAAATTTTTACTATTTTTTATCACTGCAAATATTGATGAGAATTTTAAGCCATTTCTATTTATTGCATTTAAATTCACATGAATTGTGCTTAGTCCATATAGTTGTATTCCACGGAAGGGTTTAGGTTGAATGAAACATACAATGTATTTAATATCCTCTATTGCCCATATAGTATCTAACTGTGCTGTTAAAATCAAGAAAATATTAAGTAACTTTTTAGTACTGCAATGTGGGCAAAATTGGTCCGAAACACGACATTGTCAGAAGCAGGCCAAGTGCTAGGTTCCTTATCGAGAAAACGAGTACTTTGTTCAGCTACACGCATGAATGTACGCGTTTGTAAGGAGCTGAATGGGCCATTTTAATTACGGGCATATGACTCATTGCAATAATTAATAATGCAAGCAACGCAGAAAGTTCAAAACAACTGATAAGAATGATTAATTTATTGTAACTATCGATTTCGTGCATTTTAATTAGAGATGCTAGCTAGAGACGCCAACCCTTGCAAAATACTTCGTGAAATCATGAAATTAAGAAGTGTGGCTGAAATGAATTTAAATAAGTCCTCTTAACAATGGGAACTTAGCTTTTCATGAGTCCTAAGTCGTCATAATTCAATGCATTGTAGACTTCTAAACCAATTTCAGGTTAAAATTCATTGTCAATATGAGATTCTTAAAGTCAATCCGTGCTAAGATGTCGACTATTAAAACCAAAATCTTTCACTTTATATGTATTTAAATACCATGAGAACCGGGCGACAAATTAAAGTTGTCTACAATCACGACTCTCTGCATTCTTGTCTCCTCCACAGTAACACCTCTAAGTTCCACAGTGTTTCAGCACACATCGTTTTGGGGCAACTATAAAAATTGACGGAAGAACCCAACCCGAGAACCTCCAATAACCTGGGCTTGTCAGAAGAGGTTAAAAATAAGCCTCACTCTTTGATAGCGTATGTTGTATTAAATGTAATATTATTTCATAAACTATAAACAAATCTATCTTTAAATAAACCCAATATCAATCAAATACTATAAATTAATTAGATAATTAGGATTCTAGCAATAATTATTCACTGTTTTTCAGCAAGTTAATGGCATAAATATTACACTTGCTTTCCAGCCAAGCTCAATACTACTGCAATCAGAACACCAATAACAACTACAATAGCGGCTACTGCTTTCAGCCAATCGAAATCGCCCTGTTTCGTCACATGTTCCTCTTTTTTGACACCCTTCTGACCTTCAAGGGTCCTGCCTGGCTCCTCAGTGCTTTGAATCGTTTCAACTTCCTCATGAATGATTTCCTCCTCGAAGCCTGCCAAACTGTCCAGCTCTTTGAACAAGTTGATATTCAAAGAAAATGCCACTTTAGCTTCTTCCACCAGCTCATCAGCTGTTTCTCGATCAACTTCGAGACTATCAAGGTTCGTTCGGTATGCATTCTTGAACTCAACAATGTCTGGGATATTCTCGAATTCATAAAAGCGCACACCGTCACCATTTTCGGGCAATTCGTACGCCTTCACTGCCATTTTCTTTAATATCTGACCACCTGACAAGTCACCCAAATACCTTATAAAACACGAGAAAAATTGCCATCATAAAAGTTTCCCTGCGTTCTGCCAATACACACCTTCCTGCCCTATTAGGTCAGTGGTAAAGCACTCAACGTAGAAATTTCGAATCATGCTCGGGTCATTCATCTTCTCGCATTTTAATAATAAAGATATACTTAAGAAAATAGATCTTTACACAGGCAAGGCCTTTCGGCGTCAACAGACACAGTTATCAACAAGGGTCCTGATCCGAACCAAAAAAGTCTACATCGTTAAAATTGAAAATAATTCTACTTCATTATCTTCCTAAATCCAGTTGTTTTTACCAACACATCTCTTAACAGCATTGAATGTTCAAAAAGTAACAAATGAAAAACCGAACAGAGGCTACGCTCTGCTAAGCCATTCTGAGATGGCGTCCAGGCCGCATAAGACCCGGGGCCGCAATTTCAATAGGCCTGCGCTAGACTACTCTCCCAATTCTAGTTTTACCGTCAACATTCATTCTTCCCAGTTTTCTCCTCCTTCTTCATTCGCTTGCATGGGAAGTTCATGAAACAAGCATGGAACTAATAATTAAAGCTCAAAAAATCTTTTCAAACTACCGCAAATAAAGACAAAGGATGCACCTGCAGAAAATGCCGCTAATTTTTGTACATAGAAAAGATATTCCTTTTGTCAATAGCTGGCTTGAGTTTTTGCCTTCTTTTACTATTGTAAATACCAACTTTGAATATGAATCAATCAAAAAAAAATAAAAAAAATCAAAAATCAAGAAAATATGTATCTATTTTCATTTCATTTCATAATATGCTGAGTTGAAGATAGCTTTACATCTTAACTAGTATATTCCCAGGCATTTTCTTTGGACGTGTAGTGAGTAAAGCCTATTAAAACCATCGTTAGTCGTAACATATGCTTCCTTTGTTCTTATTAATTTCATCTGAATACATACCGCGTGTAATGATGTGCAATAAATAACCCGGGATCTCTTCTGCCAATATCGTGAATATGATCGACATATTTCCTCGTCGCATCGGACATTTGTATTTCATCTTGCCAACCATCACCATAATAGAACTGTAAATCTTGCTTCAAAGATTCCACTCTCGATAGTTCCTTGGGGAAATGTACTTTTTTAAACAATTGGTGGTCTGCATTTTTCTCTGATTCTTCTTCCAGTGCTCTAAAGATAAAGTGCTACGTTACAGAGGCAATCGGTTGGAGTAAGCATTCTGTCAATTCGATAAGAAACCTCGAAGGGTGGTCACAAGGGCAACCCTGTGTTAAGTATAAAATGCTGGACAGTCTAAAACAATAAAGGGGCGATAAGGAAGTCGGATAGAGCCATTTCGAGAAGACAGTTTGACATTAGGCAATACATCCAACAACACAAACGGGCAAACACGAACAAACACGCAAAGATGAGTGCAAAACCAAACACAAACGAAAACGCAAAAGGGATCTATGGTATTGAGCTTAATTTCACGTCACAAAATGCGGCTTAATTTCTCCCCGCAAAATGCGGCTTAATTTCTCCCCTTGAATAAGACCCCATGCTAGAACTCCAAATTTAAATAAGTTCCCCCTGAGCAACCCCCCCCCCCATTATGTTATACAGTGATACTTATATTAATCCAGCTCACTTTGAAGATAATCTTTTTATGTGGCATGTATCACAAATTGTACAAGCCACCGTCGAATAGGCCCTCCTTCGAATAACCCTCCATCCAAATAGTATACAATATATATCAGCTCCCCGGGGGTCTAATTCGAGGAATTAAGGTATCCTTACTCATAAATATAATATAACGAGGCAACAGCTTCACGGTATATCTTCTGCTCTACTCTTCCTTTGATGAATTCTTTTACAAAATGGACTCTTTCTGCTTGTCGGTGAACTTTCATCGTGCCTTTTTTCAGTTCATCAGCCAAATGTATACCTTCACCAACACTACTCTTCTCTTCCATAACTTGCTTTTTCTCATTTTTATCCTTATTTGCCTCAGATATCTCACTTTCGAGTTCACTCTTTACCTAAAAAAAGCAAATGGATTTTGGCTCAGTATTGAGATTTTCTACGTTTTTATGATTCCAGTAGCAAAACGGTCTCCAATTGTACCATGCTCTATAATCATCGCATTGAAACACTAAGAATCACTAATTTTTAACTAAAAAATGCAACATAAGAATAACTAGTGCTATTTCAAATAACATACTGCTAATTCCATGGCCATCCCTACATTGGGGGTGTGACACCCCTTTGAAAATGTTCTGTCGCCATGCCCACACGAAATGTCATGTCAGTGGGTATCATGTTTTCATGGTCTACAGTGTAGTTCCAATTTTGACTCCAGTCAGCAAACCAAATTGCCCAGACTCCCAGGGCTGTAGAACAGGGGCTCCATGGGGCTTGGGGACTCTTTGAGAAGTAAAAAGGAGGCTGAACCATTTCTCCATTTGTGGGAAATGATAGCAAATGAATAATACTAACAGAATGGGAGCCAAATAGAATCAGATTACAACTGTCCTTCCCATCACTACAACCATAAATTATCACTCCATAAGTTAGCAATAGAAATGGGTGCTTTTCAAAATTTTCACAAACTATGAACCATTAAGACCATGGGCCAACCTATCATTCTGAAACTGAGGGCTACTTCAATGGTACTGAGTAATGTAAAGGGGTACAACTGTGACAAGACACTTCTGAAGCAAAAAAGTTGCTTCACTTCCTAGAACCAGCATGCAGACAACTACTGTGGTTGTTGCAGGTGATATGCATCATTCCCATGGGTACTGGGCTGGTGATCCCTGGTTTAAACCCATCATAGTTTTGTTTGTTTGATTCACCTCACACTCAGAAGGTCTCCCTTACAAAGAAGTTAGCCTTACGCCATAGCACACCCCATCTGGAAATTCTCCTGAGATGGCTTTGGGTAATGTTAATCACTTACCACAAATTGGATGTTTAGTCTATAAAATTAACACTTCCATCATGGCATAGAACAGAACAAACACTGTTGAATAAGACGTATTTAAGCAAATGCTTTGACAACTCTTCAGTTGCCACTCTTCATGGAGTATAAACAGACTAGCACAACCTAATTGTCAATGTAGTTTTGCCATGGTATTAAACCAATTTGTGAAGCCTACAAATGGTATCACAACAGCCAGACTATGGAATTTGAAGACCCCTCAAATAATCTCCTCCACAGCAATGGTTACTTAGTTCCCCTAGAAGTCAGCTACTCCCCAACAGAGTTAAAAAATCAAGTATAGCAAATATAAAAATGATAGCTGCCAATCATATACTTCCATCAACAAAATAAAGAGGAAACTGATATTCATAGTTTGCTAAGAAAACCCTTGATATCTGTACAGGTTTAACATTTAACCTAAGGTGAAATACTGGACTCTAGTAAAACCATATCTGGACCATAGTGATGATGAGGGGAACTTGAAGATAATTTGCTAAAATTATTCCGACTGCCCCAACATAAATCTATTTACCCAATGCTCCATGGAACAAGAGGGATAGATAATAAAATTTATAGGAGGGGCAAGAAATGAAAATTTTCAGACAAAAATATAATAAGTACATACTTTTTGATCAGCAGTCTATTTGGCTATTCAGCTAGGTGAAACCTTTTCAGTCAAAACATACATAGGTGGAAGAGGAAAATTACTGTACCATTTTCCTACCAAAGTGGCAGTCTAGCTCTACAGGGGACTTTTTGCCCCCTCCCCTGACCTCCATCCATTTATGCCACTGCTTTGAACAATACTGTACAGTACTTTTATGCATCAAAGAATATATCCAAGGTAAATTTGAGTCTTATAGTTAACTCTCAGAAACTTCATTGGAACATACAAAACTCAATAGGACAATAAAGATTCCTAGGAATATGTCAGACTTACAAATATTAATAGAAGAAGTGAAGCACTCTACTTACATCTACCACTGACTTGGTAATCAATGCCTCTGTGACAAAATTATCAAGTTTTTTCATAAGTGGTTCACCATCTGCACAGAGAGTCTTGAACACACCACCCTTCTTGGCAGAAAATGCTGGACATTCACCAATTTCTCCTTTTAGATCACTTGAAACAGAGTGAATTAGCTTCAGAATTTCAACCAAAGCTTTCTGGTGTGGTGAACCATCAGTGACATCTGGCATTTTCGATAGCCTTTGATACATGTCTTGGATAGTAATGGCATTTTCAAACATGCAGCCATCTTTGAATGCAGGGCATTCCTTTGCTTGCTCTTTCAACTTTTGTGCAGCAGGAGTATCAAATGGACATTTTTCCTTGAATGCTGGACATTTCTCCTTCAGTCCAGTCACCTCTGTTGTTGCAACATCAGATTCCTCTGCAGCCATTCTTTCCAAGACAAGGCCCAAGTCCAATCAAAATTTTCTGTTTTAACAAACAAGAATTAACTGACTTGTGGGTATCCTCTTACTGGTGGGACTCATGACAGAAATGAGGTAAATCGTGTGACTCTACTCACAGGAAGTCAAGGTTCATCCTAAAAACTTTCTGGTGGACTTAGGAAAGTGGACAATCAACTGTCGAACGCTATCCTTGAAAAAGCACACATTTGCAGTTGTTATCAATAATTACCTATCTCAGCAATATGGATCATGCAAGGACAATATAAAAGTTTGGCTATCATACACCCAACCCTACACCCAAGACGTGTATGGGCGACAAACATGGCACCTCATGTACAGAATATCAAACCTGAAAGCTTGACCCCAATATTTCAAGAAACTCCAAACGTACACGTGAGGGCAAATTCCCTTGCATGTTAAAACTTTTCCCGAATAGCCGTGGTCCTGCAATTGGAATGCTAGCGCAGTAATAAAGATGTTCTAATAGGACAAATGCCAAGCTCGTTAAGAAAAACTTTCACAACTGTTCTCACAACAGCGAGATTACCTCAGCTTCAGTCGAACTTCACACCTAAACTCTCGACACATACAAACATAGATCCGACAAAACACGAGCAACCAATACAGAGCATCCACTTGGAGCAGGTGGTCTTTAGGGGACGGTAATAAAGCTAAAACGTCTAACAGCGAATAATCTAGCACAAACACCAGCGTTAAGTACCAGTCAACTAATTTCGGGTTCGGTTCTACTTGACGCTTTTCACCATACATAACGAAACTTTCGAAATTTGCCACCTGCTACGGATACAATATCAAAGAAGAGACAATACGGCAACTTGCTTTGGCGTCTAATGAAAAGGCTTGCAAAAAACATTTCCAAAAAACAAGTTTACCTAACTATGAAACAATTGCGCACTGGCCTAGATTTTAGGCCTTCTCCAGACAACAATACATCCATTGTGTAGTTATCTACTGTACTTAATTAAAGGCGAGCATATCCAACCAAAGAATGCGACAAAGTACATAATGCAGACTTGAGATATCAGCTACAAATGTGGCACTGAAATGTACTTACTTACAAATAAATTGTGCACAACTGTGATGCAACTTCCAGCCAAACTACTTGGACTATCTTGAGAGAAAGGAGGGCACGTTCGATTACTTCCGTTTGATATACCGCTAATTTGACTGACATGTGGTTTTACAATGATGCAATAGTGTCCTTTTTCCAGAGAGTCGTATGTTCAAAAAACATCAGTATCAGTGCATTTCGGTGTCAAATAGCTTAAAAATTAAACAATATCTCTCCAAATTAACATTATATATGACAAGGTGTAGGACATATAGCTGACATGATATGGCCAGGGAGAAATATGATCTCAGGGGTACAGTAAAACTTTCGCAAAGTGAGCAAGAAACAGCATCTTGAATTTTTAGAGCAGTCTAGATTACGTAAATATATTGCACAATCATCGTTAGGTAGCTTCTAGAAACTTCCTAATCAGTGACGGGTTGGGGTTTGGTTTGCAGCTGGTACAAGGTCCAAGCTTGTACGTTTGAACCTTTGTCTTTTAGAGAAAGCTAACAAATTCGTTACTTCTGCAATCAATTGAACACTCAGCACTGAAGAGGATTTTACGATCTGCAAATGGTTAGACAATGGATGTAAAATTTGCATGTTAGAAATTGAAAACATAACTGGAAATATCGTAGTTGCCAGCAGCGAGCAATTAATATGTATAAATATTCTCACCTTTCCTGTTAAAATCAAATCAAGAAAGGCGATGTTGTTTGCAACGGAAGTGAATTGGTCAAAGCTTCCCGAGATGCCTGACTTCTTTTCGCTCTAGGCCTGCTGCAACCAAAGCGTTCATATTAGGTTTTGTCAAGATCACAAGACTATCCCAATAGGCCATTTACCGTACTGCACTAATATGATAAAACTCTTGTGATAGGAACAAATGTCGCCATGCTCTACACTCAAACGACGGAGAAAATTATGCTAAGCCTTAAAATTACCAGAAACTGTTCTTCGCAGCAACAGGCCTTAACAGGTCAATGGGCTATGGACAAAGGAATACTAACTTTAGGGCCTAGTATATTCGGAAAAGCAAGTAACCTCTCTCAAATGCGTGAAAGGTCTACTACATATAACACACCCCTTAGATCCACCTCCTAACTCACACCCTTTAAATCGACCCCTAAATCACATCTCCCATATCTACTACCAAAATTAATATACATCTTTCAGATCTACCAACTAAATCCCATCACTCGCATCCGCTATCTAAGTCATATCCCTCAAAAATATACCATTTAAGTTCAATCCCCATATCTACCTTTTAAATTACATCCCTCAAATATACCATCTAAATGCCATCTCTTATATCCGCCACTTACTTCACATCCCTCTTATCTACTATACAAATCACATCTCTCTCGCCTGCTAACTAAATCACACCATTCATATCTGCCACTTAACTTACAACCCTCATATCTCCCTCTTAACATGCTCTTTCTATTTTCCATGTTAATCACATCTCTCATTTCTCCCATTTACAGCACATCCCACACATCTATTAGCTTAATAAACCTTGTTTTGATAGTGGAGCCTTTTGTAAAGAATTTATCGCCTTGAAATAAATTATAGATACCCACTCTAAAAGTTTCATACTATTACTATTATCAATGCGGTATACGTACTATGTATTCCATAGGAAAAAACAAAACATGGCCAAATCCCAAACTATTACACTTCAAGTAGAGTTTCATTTACTGCTATTACAGTACACGCCCTAAGTAAACATGGCTTTCCACCACCACTGTTTCTGCAAAAAGCTAAAAGTGGGGGTATGGGAGTGTAAGCTGGAGAAAATTTTTGCAAACCACACTCTTCAATTTGTGGGGAAATTATACCGCGCCTAGTTATTATGTTTGAACCAAACAAGATACCTCATTTAAAAACTTACGTTATCCTTATCTTTTTCCGTTTGATTACATTTTTGCTGCTCTTTAAATATGGGGACAGTGATGTCCATTTCAACCAAAAAGGACTCTTGCGAACAAGAATCTTATCACGGTGTGTTATCATATTACTTTATATGCAGAAGTATTAATTATACATTACCTGTTAATTAGTAAAATGCATAAGTATAGTGTTTTCAGATTGTTCTTGAACGAAATGAAGTTTTATTTTTATTAGTGCGCTCAGATTTCGATTCAATTCAGGTCCCAATCTCCTCCGCAAGGTAGTGGCAACTCGGTAACCTCGGATTCAAGAGAGTCTTTCGTTTGCAGCTGAAACAAGATGGACGCCAAAGCCGAGAAGATGAGAGAACGGTTTCAAAAGCGGCAAGAAGCCAGAGTGGCTGAGCTGCAACGCAAAAAAGAAAAGTCTGATATGAAGAAATCACAGAGTGGAAATATAGAAGCATTTATTAAGTCGTTCTCTGAGGACACGAATCAAACGATGGATTTGCTTGGGAATCTTCACGACGGCCTAGAACGGTAGGGGCGGGAATATTTTATAGGACTTCATAAATTCCATCTCTTGTCGGTGTTTTCTTTCCATTTTCAATTTGATTTAGCAAATCTATCCTTAATCTCATATTACCGATCTCTCTTGTATGTTATTACAAGTGCTATCTGATAGCTTGTGTGATGTGTTTGCATGGTATTCTTACAGATCCGAGTTGACAGCGAGGTTTGAAGAGATCATGCAGAATTTGAAGCGAACCCAGAAATCCCTAAATGATTCAGTAATGTTTCTTCCAGATTTTGAGGTAAAAAGTGCTCAAAATATTCTGCAAAAAATGCAGTCTGACATAAGTCAGAAGCATGATGAATTATTACCTAGAAAAAAGTTTGGTTTCAAGTCAAGGACAAAAGTTGTAGCAAAGGCTGAAAACAATATAGAATCTTTGACAAAACGAAGTAGTGAAGAAAGCGAGAAAGATAGCAAAGAAGAGGGAAGAGACAAAGTATATATAGGTGGAAATGATTTTGGATTTAGTAACAGGAGCGATTGTGAACTGTCCATGAGTTCAGAAGAGTCTAAAGGAAAGGATATCAAGCTATCAAATCTTGAAAATTGCACAGTAAAAATTTATGGATGCCCCTCAGCTCTTCATATCACAGGCATAAAGAACTGTAAGATTGTTAGTGGACCAATCAGTAGGGCATCTTTTATATCAGACAGTGCTAGTACACATTTCTCATTGGCATGTCAGCAGGTGCGCATACACACCACAAAAGATTGTATTTTTAATATCCATGTAACTGGCAAGGCTATAATTGAAGACTGTTCTAATCTTGGCTTTGCTCCATATAACTGGTCTTATCAGAATTTATCAAGTGATTTCCAAGAGGCTGGTTTAAAATTGGATATAAATAAATGGGATGACATTGATGACTTTAATTGGTTAACCTCAAGTGAGCCATCACCCAATTGGTATAAGGTTCCTGAGGATAGTAGATTGGTGTTGGAAGAGTCGTGCTAATGGATTGTATATTATACATGTATATTGCATCAAATATGCATGTCAAACAAATTATTACAAGTGAAAGTAATTATATGCACACTTATATCAAATATGCTAAGATGTAGAAAAGTTTATTACAACTGTGTTAATTTCCCTGATGAAAAATTTTAATTGAAAAGTTTAGTGTTTGTTTTCTAGTGAATTGAATTGTTCAATGTTTTGTTTTCCACTTATGGATTCTGGAAAACTATACCTTGCAGTCTGTGAGGGTGATAAATGTTTTTGAATTCAATATATTTGTATCTTCATAGAAAATGCTCATGAAGAGGTTCATGAAAATTAATCACCCTCTGATAAGGTGCTCTGTGGGAAGCCTGGTAATAATGCCCTATCTTTGATTTCATATATTTGGCATCTTCAGAGCCAATTTTCAAAAAATTAAGGACAACATGCTGTTACAACTTTCTCACATTACAAAGAAAAAATCTAAGGTTCATTTAAGTCTCCACAATGACAGTGCATACCAGCAAGGCTCATAAAACAGATTTCAAAGTGGTGCTCATTTACACCTATGATGTGTAGGATTCATACTAGTATGAACAGTATGTAGTATTTTTAAAAGACCTTAGCCATAGTTGCCGAGGAAAAATGTATGGAGGCTACATAATGCATCTGTGCATGCTTAGGCTTACATGCAATAAACCTAAAGTTTCACTTTCCTGTTTAACTATGAAAGCTTTGCTGTATCCTTCTTTTCTCTAATTACCATACCACTGTCAAGCTCATCAGAATTAGAATCAATTTCCTTAGTATTGCTATTCACAAATTCAACATTCGTAGAGTTCCCTTGCATTTCTTCATTGATCTCTTCTACTATTCCAGAAAACCAACTTCTCCATGATGTTATTGCATTTTTTGCAGAACTGATCGCCCCACCTGTAGGTCAAAAACTAGGACTTAGACTCATATTAGGCTCTAGCATATGGTGCTAGAGATCAAAAGAAATATCTTGTTCTTCTTTTGGTTGCCTTTGAAATAAAACTTGAGTAGGTATTAGTATAACAGCTTTCTTTTCTCAATAATTGCAACAATTGCAAAAGAGAATTAGAAACTGAAGTGCTATTGTGAGTTTCTGATTTAAAGTTTGTTTGTTTTTAGACTGTTCTAATTATCTTGCTTAGGATGCTTTAATCTGGGATTTATGCAAGCAGTTGGTGTTCACCAAGTAACTGCAATACAAAATACTAACTCTAGCAATGAGAAATGATAAATAAACAGATATGGCTCCATCCTAAAGCAGTGGGATTGAAACTATGATATTAATCAGTGTGCTCAGTAGCTTACCAACAACTTGACTGGTTTTCTGAATAGCAGCACCAACTTTTTCTTTTGATTCTTTGGACATTGACAGAGCATCAATTTTACTACAGATAGGAATGGTGGAGAAATAGTTACATACTAAACGTCATGACCGATGCTGCAAAAGGAGACTATTTGAACTAATAGAGATTTTACGATATTGTTGGCATAACTGGATGAAATAATATTTAAATGAAAAAAGACTTTCTCAATGTAAAATAAAACTTTTAAAATCATTAACTCCCTTTGTGTAAATAAATTCGACAAGTGTCCAGTTGGGATGAAATACCCATGACAGGCGTACAACTACGGAGTGGGTACTGGGCGTCAGCTCTTTTTTTAAAAAGGTAAAAGTGTCCTGCTTCTTGGAGAATTTTGGGACTGTTTATTGTCTTTTTGTTGAGTAGACCTGCTAACAATCTCCGTTACACATGAAAATAACGAAAACTTTCCCTACGACTCCTTTGTTCCTAAGTCTGAAAAATGTGATTTCATGATGCAATCTCTTCAGACTGTGTTTTGTGTGGCCTGTTTGTTAACTAGACCCCCACCCTAAAAATTCTTAGTTTCGTGCCTGCATGATAAGAATGGATTAAAGACAACATACCTTTTAATACGTAACTTTACATCCGAGATAGTCAGCCCGCCTTCAAATGGATGCCTTCGGAAAAAGAGACAGTGAACAAAATTATTGTATTTCCGAATTTTTTCTCGCTAAGCCATTAAAGGCTATGAAAGCAAGGAAATATTTTTCAATATTATCTAGGAGTTTACGAATATGTAGAAGAGAAATTAAAACGTTTAAGATGTGATGCAAATGTGAACATAAAACTGCATTGAAAGCAGTTAAATTTTCAAAGGCAGATGAAAATGTAGTTAACCACGGGAAACTATTTCCTTCAGGCAGAGGTGTATGAACCTATTGAGGGCACATATTAAACATTTTTGCACCAAAATAATTAAGTCCTTGGAAAGGGCAGGAGGGGCAGCTGCCCCATGCCCCCCAGCGTAGGCACCCCAGCGAAACAAATAAAGTTTTCTTGCACCCTGCATCACTCTTTCTGGTCTCTCCCTGCCTTTCTCTGCTTGTAATAAATAGATTAGTATAACGCACGATTTTGGTGTGCATGTGTAAGGATCTTAAGATATGGATAAGGGCCCTTTGACTCCCTTTGCCCCTCCCCCATTCCAAATGCTTCTTGTGTACCCACCGTCGAAGCTACGCTAAACCTAAAATAATCGCTTTTCTCTAAGAGCTGACAAACATCTAAATACATAACAAACCCTTGGTGTATGTCGTCAAGGCCAGAGTGGTCAGTTTGGCACCATTTCTCGTAGCAATTCGTTTTAGTCCAGTTTGACACAAATCCCTCGTTAAATTGCTTATGAATATGCTCTGATTTGCCTTTGGAAAATAAAAGACACATAGAACTAAGTATGGCATAACAGCATTTATACTCCTGTGCTACTCTAGCAAAAGAGCTGATTTTGACTTCACCTGACGTGATAAGAAAACTGAAATTGTCCTAACGATGCTCTCTAGCCCTTGAGAAAAATTTCTTACCTTTTTCTGGAGCTGTACTTGCCAGAAGACACAAAATGTAATATTTAAATTGTAAACGGACCCAATCATCACTTCCATCCCATCCTAGAAATATTACATTTGTAAAAACTCAAAGAAAATTCCGAATTCCAGTCATGAGAAAAACAACTATTCACAATGAAACAATAAACAAAGCTGATAAACAAATAGTAGTACCCTTGGGACCTGGAGAAGCAAGTATCAAATTCGCTAAAGATTATTAAAGTATCAATAGCGAATGGTACATCGGTCAGGGATTGCAGTGTTGTGATAAATCTCAGAACCAAAACGACGAGAAAGAGTCATAATGCATGAATGGCTAGCCATCAGCATCATAATCATCATCATAATCATCATCATCATCATAATCATCATCATCATAATCATCATCATTATCATCATCATAATCATCATATTCGAGTTAAAGTCCGTTTTAAATGATTGTATGCGTTGGACAATTCTTTTGAAATTGACTCCCAAGTTACCCTATCCTTCACTAAGTCACTACTGCTACCTATTTTTCTGACCTCCATCCTTATCACTTCTTGCCATGAGCTATCATTTACAATTTATTTTGACATATCCATTAGAAAACTAACCGGTAACATTTCGATATAAATGCCCATTCTGCGGTACATCCTCAGTACGAACTTATTTCAAGAGAAAAGATCCCAGAACGTTCATGTTGAGACGTCACCGGTAAGATTTCTAACGTATGTGTCGAATTGATTGTTCATTCAAAAAACATCACTCTCTCTTTCTCATCCTTATGGATCGGAAGCATATTAATAGGCCAATAATATCATATTCACAATTAACACTACAAGATACTACAATTGAACAAGCTAATAAATGAAATAAGGAATATGGAATTCTGGATGATAATTAAACAACAGATTTCTTACCAATTTTAGATTCCGCTTGGTACTCATTGACAGACGATATCAAAAAATCTGCAAAGCGCAGATCTTCTGTCGTAAGAACTAACTTTTGGGCAAAATCGTTGTCTGGAATGATGACATCGTTTCTCTCAAGCTTATAAAGTAAGGTATAAACAGTTAAACAAAACAATTGCTTTATAGAATAGAAAGTATTGGAAAGTTGGCAATATGTGTGTATATATATATATATATATATATATATATATATATATATATATATATATATATATATATATATATATATATATATATATATATATATATATATATATATATATATATATATATATATATGCATATATTTATACATATAAATATTTATTTATATATAATAAGATAATTATGCTAAAAATGAAATTACCTTGAGTCATAAAATTTTCTAAATAAACACTATTCAATAACTGCAGAACCAGGACTTGCAAATTAGAGATCATTCTTGTGGGATAAATGCATTCAAATGTCTATCTTTTTGACAAGAAGGTTATTGACAATTGCTTGATATGAAGGTAAAATGGTCCTTACATCTACCAAGATGTCCCATGAGACATGTGACTGATGCTTGAAAAGTACATTTGATGTTCCAATCGCAAATCCTTTGATTTTCTCTGTTTTGATGTCATTCATCTGTTGCATTGATAAGTAAGGGTGCAATACATACTCCTAAAAGGCAGATAGATTGAAAAAAGATTGATTGAACATTGATTGATTCAAAATCAATCCATCATTGAGTGGCCATTAATACGTCTTTCGTTCAATGACAATTCATCACTGATGCAACATTAATTCATCATTGATTCAATACAAATTTCTCCTTGATTCCACGTCAAGGCAACACTACCATAACAGTGATCCAGCATTGATCCAATTAGACGAAATATAGAAAAGATTAACAGGAAGTCTAAAGAGAAAGCTTGAGCTACAGGACATTACAGCCATGTAGGACTAATGTTATACTACAAATTATAAATGAAGGATATGAAAATAAATAAACTAAATGAGAATAAACACGAAAATGATTAAAGCACATTAAACTAAGAATGAATTTGATTTGGAACAAGCCAAGAAAAACTAGAAATATAGATGAAATGAAAACATAACGGTTAACAAATCAAAACATAAATGGAATATACTGAATATATGCTTGTATCTTCAATACATCAAATAGGTAAATGGTATACAGCACCTCTCCAAATAAATCTAAGGGGAATCCAAAGTGATCTTTCTTCGATGGTGCATCCTGATGAGAAGTAAATAGATGATAACAGACTGTGTATAACACCGGTACAAAAAAGAATACTTCGAGAAACATTCATAATATCATTGACGTTTTGGCAGTCAAAATCTCAACTTGGACTTTAAAAGTCAGAGCATTGTCTTTTCCTCAAGACATTTAAAATGGAAAGAGAAGCAGCACAGAAGGTCCTTACTTGAGCAAGAGATCCATTTTTCCAAGGTGAAATATCTCCGAATGCTTCAGCTTCGAAGAATTCTGTTCAAAGACAAATAAGAAAGACAGTAAAAAAGTAAAAACAAGTACAGCTACTTGGGCGGCCTGCACTGGGTTACATCCAACTCAGAATCGTGTATCAAAGAGGCCTGGGGTCTGATGTCATTGAGGGAAACCAAAATACCAACTCGATGACTGCGGCAGTTTGTTTACCAAAATTTTGGCTAGGCTTGCGTAGCGTTTTACTCTCTTCGGTTGGTTGGATAATCATCATTCGATAAATTTGACTTAACAACCTCCGGCAGAATATCCTAGAAACTGGCCACACCCATGTCATATAACGTGATACACGCCGCAGCCCTCGAGGTTTCTACCACATTTCTGTTTCAAGACATTTGAAGGGAAAATATTTTTGAAATGAGCCCCGGCAGCGCATCATTCCCAACAGCATCTGTTAGCAGGAGCAATTCAATATAGTACTCCAGACAAGCTACTATTTTCGTCACCGTCTGCAAGTAAAGATCGACTTTCCTAGAAATTCACGTTGAATGATATGTATGACAGTCGCTTAGCAACTAGTAGGCCGCATAATGTGAGCTACATACACGTAAAAGTATTTTACCTGGGTATAAAGATACGAGTGACACCAGAGTTGTACACACGTGACCAACTGGAGAGCCCCAGAAGACAACCTAAAAACATAACATGCCAATCAAACATTCCCAGTTGCGATAGATAGATTTTCGATTGGTTCATGCAAGCAAGTTGATAGTGCGTTTCTAAACAATGCCTTGTCGATGTTGTTGTGAAAGCCTCGCCTTCATAAACAAATTGCCTACCTTCTTCTCGAGCAAAAGAGCTTTCACCAGCAGAACAACCTGCAGAAAAAAGACAGAAAGCTTACATTCCAAGCAGAATGACTTTTACCGATAATGTTAGAAATTGGCACAAGAAAACATCACTGGTAATCATTGATAAAAAACATGTCTGCACTACGAAATGCAAGACTAAATAGTGAGCAACATCGGCCAAGATATCAATCATTGTCAATTCTACTGAGCCAATCACAGAGGAATCGATTTTACACAAATGTAACTTACCTTTTGCTTGAAATTCAAGATCAATTCACCAACACACAGTCCTTTGAAGAGAATTCAAAAGTGCTATCAGCCATACATATTACAAATGAAGCAGTTGTTAACAGTGGCGACAAGCCAGTAGATCAAATCAATCAATAATTAACTTAAGGAATGTTTAAAAGCAAATAAAAATGGAACATTCCGCTACGAATCACTATATTCTCTCTGGTAAGAACTAATAACTCTGAGACAAATCAATTTCAATAGTACTTCTACTGTGTTCTGTTCCAATTCACGTAATCACATACTGTAATCGCTCATTTAGTTTCCCAGACGTCAGAAATAGGTTTCTGTCTCAATTAATAGACAAAAGTCAACTAACCTGTGTAATACAATGACTTATTTGGATTCTTTGTTGACAACGATTGATTGAGTGCGATGCACGTGTCCTGAGTGGGATGAAAATCAGATCATCAACATAGCAGGACTTCAAAAAAGCATTTTTGCCACCGCCGTAAGAGCTCTAGTTAGCAGAATTTTACCGAAAATCTGCAGTATCCAAAGGAATATAATTACTGTCGGGAAGTGATAAAGCTCTGTCGAATTGAAAATTTTCATACGAACAGAAGGCCATAACCATTATTATAAGAATAAGGTTCACGAGTAATTGAAAGACAAATATCAATAATTCCATAGCTATAGGACACAGTTGACAATCCATGGAGCCTTCTCAGTCCATGATGAATGTATCATTGAAACGTAAATTGATCATATCAAACTATCTACTACCAGATTATGGGCGTTGTGCTAATTTTCGCTAGTGACGTCAGTGGGTTCCAGTCCATTTGAAGGCTAATTCATTATCTAAATGGCAGGTGCAGAGAGATGATCTCAGATCTTTCTCATGCCTATTGCAGGATGTTTCCAGTAGAAGTAAGACTCTTCTTTCCCACATTGTGCTCACCCCATAGTTGAAACCAAAACTCAATCACTGCGTAGATATCGACCATATTCAAGTTAACACTAACATCGTGTGTGAAATGCGAAAAATACTAGTGAAAATTTCATTTTATAGAATGGCCCTAAGTCTATTTTTCTTTACCAATTTGACCATTCAAATTTATCATTAGTCTGTGCTGTCTCAGTGATTTCTCGGCTTTTATTGAAATATAAGAAAACTCAGGCTGGAATGAAGCTATTCAGAAAGGAAAAACTCTCTGCATAACAAAAACTCCTCAGATATACCTTGAGTATTTCAGTTCTTGAGAAATCCCTCTCATTAAAGTATGCTTGAGTAACAAGATTTAGCTTGGTAAGTATGAACCCAAACAATGGCTGCAAAAATAAATAGAATTGGAGCAATATACGTACAAGACAACGTTGTAAATCAAGCAAACTAAATGAACAAGGACGCTTAGGACGATTGAAAACCAATATAAAAATAATACCTTACGAAGGATAACGACAACACTTTTCTGGACAGTGGTACGTGTAATATCATCACTCTTCACTTTAAGTTCCTTGCGAATAAATCAGACACTGAGATTGTTTACAAGCTTGCTACAATTTGCTACAAAGCTGTTTCATTTGCATTTGCAGTGGGACAATAATATAACAGTAGAAATTGCTAAGAGAAGTATTATCTTGAACATGCTGGTTGATCATGTAAGAGGGGAAGCTCTTCAAAAAACCTACTAATATATGACAGTTGAAGTCCGTTTGGACATATTTTTAGACTATCACAAATAATTAAACTACTGAATGCCAAAAAGTAGCAACATAACGTAACAATGCACAAAATATTTTCACTAGACAGGAGCAGGAACCAATTACTGAGGTTTGAGATAGACGAAAAAGTTTTTACTTTGCTGGATATTTGCTGAAAGCAAGCAACACCAAAAACTATCCCACTTTTTGCAATGTTCTGGCTTGTCAATTTTGGTAAGTGGAAGAAAGTGTAATCTGCAAAGGAATTTGGCACTTTTTTAATAGATCAAAATGTGTGAGAGGTGCTTGGCTGAAGCACTTTTACCCACAAAGCTCATGGAATGCATGATAAAAACCCATTTCTGGAATTCATCCAGTTCATGCTGATAGCTAAAGTTAGCTATGTTATCAATACAAGAGCAAAAGTTTAAGTTTAGTATAACATCATCCAACATATTGACAGTCTTTCTGAATTAAATGTTTCTCAGTGTCTAAAGACCTATTCAAAACAAACATCCTTCACTAGAACTTATCTAAAACATTCTTTTTTTCAAGCAGAACTACCAGAAAGACAAAAACAAATAATAAATTATAATACAGAAAATAAATTATAGTATATAGAATATAAAAACAAATATGGCACTGGCTGTGAAAATGACAAACTGAGCAGCAAATTCAAGCAGAAAATAAAAACCATACCTCCTTCATAATTATGAGCACCATCAGGTAATGCTAAATGCAGTAGATTTAACCAAGAAATGGGCAGCCTTCCATTCAAATTTATATTCTTAAACTCTGGGTAAACATAATTAACCTACAAAATACAGGATATATATATACATATATATATACATATAACAAAAAAAATTTCTAATTGTGGTAGCCCACTCATGATGTAATATATATATATATATATATATATATATATATATATATATATATATATATATATATATATATATATATATATATATATATATATATATATATATATATATATATATATATATATATATATATATATATATATATATATATATATATATATATATGTATATATGTATATATATATATATATAAATATATATATATAAATATATATAAATATAAATATATATATATATATATATTTATATATATTTATATATATATATATTTATGTATGTATATATTTATATGCTCAATAGCCCAAAATCTGCAGTATTTCAATAATTTTCAATAATTGTACAGTGAGTCAAAAAGTACACAACTTTGTTGATGTTTCCCTTTCGCTTCATCAGAATTAATGTTAGAAAATTAGAAGGAGGTGACTTATCATCAAAAACAAAAAGCTAAAAAATAAACACCTATGGAATCACATGTTCATAAATGCAATACACAGCAAGAAAGACAATGCAAAATGCAAATGGGTAGTGTGAGAAAACATACAGAACAGGAAAGGTAAAGTCAGTATTACTGTCTATCTCAGAAGAACCACACCAAAAAGTCATTGAGAGGGTAAGAAGTAGTAGAATAAAATATGTATCTGGCAACATAGGATAATAGATAAATAAAGTTGTAAAAAGATGAAGAGATCAGACCATTAGTATATTGTATAAAGTTATACATATATATGGGTATTAAATATATATGGGAATTAAGTTTATTACAAAGAGGCCATACAAGGAGATAATCCTTAGACATTTTTTTACAATGACAGAAAACATTTCTAGAGCTTTCAAGGCACACCACATAGGTTACAATAATTTGATCAAAATTTTATTGAGAAAATATTTTCATATAAAATATGTCAAAATACAAATGATATGTCACATGGAATAAAAAGCTTGATAGACAAATCTAATTTCCATTAAAAATCAAAGATTTAGCTTAAATTCTTTTACCATATCAACTAACAGATAAGCCCAATACAGTGCATTCTGGCTACCATTCCCTTGAAACATGCCCAACTGCTGAGCTTGGTCTTTTTGATAAGATCTCAAGTGTGCACAAGTGCAATGTCAGGTGTGTAAGTATGTGCACTTCAAGTGTGCACCTGACTTTCTAGCTTACAAAGTAAAAGATGCCAGGCTATTTGCTTCTTTTTATTTTGTGGAGTATGAATGTACAAAAAATACTTCACTAATATCACTATAATAGCTGGACAAATTTTGCTATGAAATCAAATTCAGCTGCTATACCAAGCCCCACCATGCCTCTAAATATATTTCCACATTCATGTCAGGGTGTGTGGCACCATCTGTGAACAAAAATCTGGAGTGTGGGCTTGCCAAACTCTGCAGTCTGGGCAACATCTAAACTGAAATATTGCAATTCACTTACTTGACTATTGTTGCATCCATGAGTGAAAAATATAAACAAACAAACAAACAAACAAACAAACAAACAAACAAACAAACAAACAAACAAACAAACAAACAAACAAACAAACAAACAAACAAACAAACAGTAGCATGTGATTTAACAGAACGTCACTTACAGCAACATAGACGGAGGAGTAGAGAAATTTCTGCCCACCATTCGCATATACAAAACTATTAAATTCCGTCACATGCAAACGTCGTATAATCTTTGGAAAATTCAAGGCCAGAATGTGGTGCATATGGAAAGGTGTATTAGTCTGTGAATCATTTATCTTGGGGAAAAGGCCTTTTTTAGTTCTATGTATACATATATTGCTACAAAGAACACCGGTTGTTGCAACAATTATTTAATAACTAATGTGTGGCCATATCGTATCAACGAAACCAAAAGAGAGGAAAAATTAAATGTCTTACCTCAGCTCCACGTTGATGATGAAAACCAACAACAATAATATGAAGCACTGGACTTAATTCACTTGGCTGTTCTTCTTCCATCTGGCAAAATGGTAAAATTAATTACTTTAAAAATACGAATCAATGAATAGCGCTCAAAGGGTTGAGAACTTGAGACAATCAGGAATGAAGTCTCAGGTGGAGAGTCAAAAATCTATACAATTTTTGGTAGCTAATGTACGTACCTTGGGAATACTATCAAATTTTAAAATATCTAATTACATTTGCCATCGTCACATTTTTGGAAGCAATTCGGACAACTTCTTGAAATTAATGTTCCAACAACTGTTCTCCATTACAAAACTTGGAAAAAAACAAACCTCTTATCCAAGGTGAGGCTAAGCTATGTGGCGGGAATGCTGACGCAATATTTGAAATTGGCGATAAAAACATCTGCTTTGACAAGGTAGCAAAATCTTGTTAAGGTAAATTGTGAGTTTAATTACCATTACTGTAGTATAACTACAAACGAACATTTCATACCAAAAGTTTGCTCAGAAGTTTTTACTGTGGAATTAAGTTGCCAAAGAATCAGACAACAGTGCAAGGAATGAGAGCAGTACCAATACTGACAATGAATGATAGTAGAAGTCTCTTTGTAAACAATATGAAATATGAGTCATAGATAGTGTCTCACTCAACCTGGATACGCTTGGACGGCAAGTGTAAATGTAGAAGTGACCAGTTTACTACTTTTAGGAGTCTTCACAAATATCGTTCGACTGCTACAGTACAATGTTTGCTCTGTCTGAGATATGTGCAGGTCGGGATTCCACGTCTATAAATTTCTTCAAGCCATGGTGGGATTTAATTATTGACTATCTGAACATGGGAATGCTGTTGCTAGCATTGATTGCATTTGCAAATGTTACATTTGTTGAGAATGAAGGCATATTATGCATCGGAAAAGAGAAATCATACTCATGGGCACAGGTAAATTCAATTAGGCACTTTCACTAGTTTATGTGACAATCTATAAGATAAATTTCATGACGGTTTTGACAAATTAGTAAACTCATTTGTGGCAATTTTTCCGTTCATTTTTCTTTGAAAATGGGTTATTTTAGGCCATTTCCTATAGAAATTGGCTTACATTTTGACATCAAGGTGCTCTTTTTGATTGCGAGACAAAAGATTTCTTACCGTATTCGTGAGTATTGGCTCCTTCACTTCTTCTCCTTTTTCATAATCAACAACATTGTATTTTCAGCAAATCCTTTCATCTAGTAATTTTCATTTTACACTTACATCCATTTAAGTCAATACAACTTTATATCTTCTTTCAAGACGTAGCAATCCTTGTCTTTTTTTCCAGATGAACTACCTAAACTCAAAATGCTCCTATGCATTCACGGGCAAGTTCCTAGTACACTATCCTTTTGCAGTTTTCATCAGCTGGGCATTACTCTCATGCATACACAGTGGTTGGTTAAGTCATCCAGCCGTATTCTCCAAATTCGAAGCCTTTTACTCCATATTTAAGGATATGTGTACAGTCCAGCCTAAATACTACCGCAACCCAAACACATTCCAGATGGCCTCGGAGCTTTCCTTTGATTCCCATAACAAAGATAAAATAGAAATACTCCACAACAAACTTCTTTATCTCCTCACTGAAAAGAGCTATCTGTTGACCGTGTACAAAGTAAAAACCTTAATTCTTACTTTTACCGGTCTCGGAAGTACAGTTACGTTGCTTTGTTCTCTGTACTTTGCTCGTAGCTTTCCGTTGAATTTCAAATGTGAATTTGCAACCAAAGGAATTGGCATCGACTTAGATGATGTTGTTTGCAATCTATCACCTGCACTTTTCCTTTATGGCCTACTCTACGGAAATGCTCTTATCTCTCTGTGCATCACGGCCCTCTCCTTTAACGGTGTACTATGGATGGTGGGACAAAAGTTATTTGGTCAAAATGACATGGCCGACGTCTTCGGCTCGACTGCTGAGTATTACGGCGGTATGCCAGGATTCAAAGACTTCCAATTCTGCATTCTACTGCTACGTAAAAACATTCGAGATGGGAACGTCATGTTTGAAACTGTGAAAGCATGCATAAAGGGGCAAGACAAGAAATTCAAGCGGTTCAACTACGCGCGGCGCAGCACGGATTTTCAAGCATGCAAACTGACGCTGCCTACCAAAGTTCTTGAAGAGAGCAAAACATTTGTAGGATGGATTGCAGATCAACTTGGCCTAGCTGAAGTAGAGAACTCGCAAGATAGTAACCATTTGTTTGATTGTATAACGCTGGTTCAAGATAGTCTGGGGATAATTGACTTCGACGTGCGAAAGAATATGCGTACGAAAGTTGTGGATGAAATCGCACGCAATCCGTGGCATTATAAGACTTTAATTGATAAAGACATGAGCATTCCCGATTATGAAACATTTGTTAGACAACTACGCCTGGAATCAACGTTCGGACGGCAATACGTGCTAATGGCAGCAGCAAATATCTTCCAAGTACGCCTTGTTATGATTCATTGCCATCCGCGTAAGAATTTCGAAGAGATATTTTTGCCGTACAAGAGAGAGTACCGCGCGCGGCAAAATGATCAGATACCTACACGCTTTCTAACATTCATCAATCCGCACTTCTACCACGCTACGGTTGATTTACCTGTTAAGGCTGATTGGCCTACCATCTTAACGAAACGCCGAATGTACGCGACCGATTCAAGATTCCGTGCGAACATGCGAAATGCGGCAGTGAGGTGTTTCAATAGCTTAATTGAAAATAACAGCTCCAAAAATTTAGCATCGCGGACTAATGTGGACAAGGAAGACGTGACTACAATTGAAATGCCCGTGATGGGCCTCAAACGTGGACGAAAATGAAAACAAGTCGATAACTGTTGCAGATCAACTTGACTCTACGAGAAATTGAAGCACAAAAGGCCAATTGATATCGTATCATTATTTGGGTCTTATCCAATTAAACAAGAACAAAAACTGGAGACAGGTAAATGAAAATTATTAGTACGGAGCTGAAAAGCGACACGCAGATAGCAGCGACCAAAATATAGGAAAACAGGCTGAAACAATAAAATGGTCGTAATTTGTTTGAATCTATGAATACTATTCGCTTTATTTTGTATACAAAAGTTCTTGACATTTACATTCGGTTACAAGTTTATATTGGAATTAATAATACAAGATTAGTACAATAGAGAGAAATACAACAGGTCTACTAAATGCGACGGATGAAGAATGTAAAAATATCAGTAACAGGGTATAAGAAACTATTGGGGAAAAGTGGCCATACAAGCGTGAAATATTCGGACACCTATTAGAACGTTATAATATCCATAATGGATTGTAATAACAAATTCCATCAAACCCAACTAATCAATTCCAAACAACCTGATTAATTTAGTCCAACCCAACCTAACTCAACCCAATCCAGCCAAATCTGCTATTCGGACACAAAATCCCATACCAAGCCTAGCCAATGTATGTAGGTTAAGCATAAGCAAAAACGTGGGTGAAAGGGTGATAACAAAATAACAGGCAAGCCCCGATAGAATACAGGTGAAGCACATTGTCATGGATTCCAAACCTGAGAGTGTCTCCAGAAGCTATGAAATAAAGCCTTGGTGACTCTTAGATTTCATAATGGCGTTATCAGGGGTCGCATTTCTTCCACTTGCCCAGGCCCCCATACAAGCTCTCAGCGAATCTGCTAACAGGTATGACGTACATCATCTTCTCATCAACATTAAACAATAACTAGAACATCACACGACAAAGAAGAAATGAAACAGCAAATATTGCTTGGATTAATCCGCGTGCAGCGGACTGTTGCATATACAATAATTTACTAGTACTGCATTGCACTGGATAACCAGACATATTCAAATGTTCTAAAAAATTTCGATATGCTTCAAAACTTGCATTTGGCTACAAAATATAAGTAAGAAATAAGTAGAGGCACTCTTTTTTGAAGCCGATTCTTGCAGTTAATGTCCTACTTACAACTTAAACAACCATTATGGTACTTCCGCCGCTATACATCCCATTTAAGCATAGACGCAATGGTCCCCCCGTCTACTAAGGAGGACAACAAGGTAATGATGATAATGAAGAATATTAACAGCGAATTCCTCTAAACCTCCTTTTGAAAAAGCTCGTTACACCCTAGCAAATTCTTAGGGAAAAGATCACCTCTTTGGCCTAAGCAAATGGAAAATTTTCCTAAACTGAAGCAGTCACTTAATAGATAATAAAGACAGAAGTTCTTCAACATGTTATACAGAAATGTTTCTAAAATTTTAACATCTTTGCTAATGATTCACCGCATAAGTATCTCATTCCTCCTCACAAAAAGATAACGACGACCCAGATGCTACTAAAACACAGTTGCAAAAAGGAGCGCCTCCACAGTGTCTCATAGAAAATCCCATTCAGATATATTTTACAAATATACATAAAAAGTGATATTACATATACAAATTCTAAAGTTATAAACACCCCCTTGCCAATATTAGCAATTAACGTTAACCAACTTGAAAATGTCTGATTGCCTTTACTATACTTATAAACGGATACTTCCATTATATCCAATTAGGGGGAAAAAGGGCTATCCCTCCAAACCTTGATTAAATAGCAGTGAACCCAATCTGTTGACGTCCTACTTGATAAATATACCCTTTGTATGAGTCAACAGCAAAATAAAGGAAATTATGTTATATCTATTCCAACAAACTTCTATGTAATTCATGGTGCAATGAAGAAAGCACGTAAACACTAAACTACCAGAAAGATTCTTACAATTGCAATTTTTTTGCATGGTTTCTTGGAATTTAATAAAATTAATAGTGATAGATATTAATTAATTGTCCATTACAAACTAAATGTTCTTTAAAAGTATGACATGGATGAACTTAGCCTTTCCCGGGGGCAGAAGCTTCTATTCAGTGCCTCCGTTGCACTAACGGTACACAGGCCAGTCGGGCTCAATGGTCCTACAATTGAAAGAAGATTGGAGTATAACACAACAAATAAGTTTAAGTTGCCACGAAGGAGCCATTATCTACCTTCCTAGCTAGAGTTCAGGGTGCATTCAAGTTGAATCTGTTATTAAATGTAAAAATGGCTATCACTGCTTATATAAAAAACGATTTAAGGGAACTGTCCAATGATTTATTTCACTTTGCAATTCAAGCAATCCGTACACAACAGTAAGCTGAACGGAGAGAGGCAATCTGCTACGGCAAAAGGACCTCAATAAACGTGTAGGAATGAAATTCCTTCAATATGAATAGACAATCAAGGCCAGCTAGTAGTTGACAAGTCTCCCGCATTCCGCTGTAGACTCCAGCATTTCAATGCGATCTCCAATCAACCTCCAGCAATGACAAAATGTTGTAAAATCTCCAGCATTTATTAAATTTTCAAAAAACACCCAAAAATTGTATATTTGAAAATATATGGAACTTGGCAATTCAAACTGTCCGTTCGTCATCAATTCCCTTTACAAAACTAATCTTTCTTATAACCATTGCTTTTCACGGTTCTGATGCATTTAGTTGTTCTTTTTAGATATTACTGTGGTTTTGGCAATAACTGCTCAGCAGTGCCAGCTCCAACCACACCCCCTATAGCTCTGTAACAAGGTCACACCTATTTCTCCAGCATTTCATAACCAACAACTTGGCAACTATAAGCTTGCACTTGGGAAATCTCCTTAAATGTCAGCAATATAAGCAAATAACTCATCCATTAGGTATAACTTTACTCGTACAAAAGAAAACGTGCTCGATTGTCAAAATTACAGCCCACTAAATATATCCTATTTGGTCACATAAAACATTCCTATAAGCACGAGACTTGCGTAAATAAAATAAATTACAGAATAGTGACTGCCCAAAAATAAAAACATTTCCCTTAAACTGAGCAATCCTTCAGAACTCACCTCCTATCACCTTTCGTCAAATGCATCCAGATCGGCTTCACTAATCAACTCAGACCAATGGCTGTTGATTGATGATACACTGCGCAGTGACTCCGACCTTAATACTCTGTTGCGTTTCTTATAAAACATAAGATAGGCACTCCGAGTGCAAACCTGAGCTTCGGCCAACTCGTACACATTTGCATCGTCGAAGCAATACCACACATCGTTCGCTGAGTTTCTACAACTGGCCGTGTAATGTCCACTAGTTATGTATGGTCCTATATGGTTACATACTGCGAATAGATCATATACGCAGTCCTCGTTCTCAGGAGGAGGCGTATACAAATGTCTTTTTGAGTTCAAGAACTTTTTGGTTATGTCTTCGGACATTTTAGAACGCTCAGCCAAGTGTGGTCGCATGTCTAATCCGGACAGAGGGAATTCAACTTCGGCTGAAATCTTTCCTTTCCATTGATTCGCCTAAAACAATAGATACTCTCTTAATTTTGCAGTAAATTATAAAGCAGTTTCTAAAACGAGAGCTTTTCACAAATTAGCATGCCGTGTTAGTAGCTTTGCCATATAATGGCCTAACATATTAGGCCCTATAGCACAGACCATAAAACACATATTAGCTGTTACACAAACCTTGGAACAGAGAAGATACATTCTTACTGGACGGCATCTACATAGAGAGCGTAGAGAAAAATTCTCTTTTACCTGCTGGAATCGCTTCAAATGAAACACAAGGATGTCGGGCAATGACCACAGTGTAAGTCTTTTGGTTGTTTCCTTCGCACCTTCTTTGCAACTTGGACATTTCCACGCCTCATCGTAATGCAGCTAAAATTAAGTGTTCAGAATTCAATCAGGATCGAAGCAGTATTTCGTTACTCTCCAATTGCAAAAGGGTATGTCATATATTGCGCATCTACCATAAAAATTATACAATTTTCCACAACACGAACGGTCAATTATGTGAATTAAAACATATTACATTAACACGTGAAACTGTTGAAGAATGCTCAAACTTACGTTTTCTTCTTTTGTATGAAGCTCTAAACATTCGCTCAAATGAACACTCTGGCTTTTACAAAACTCCTCCTCAAGCTGTTTGACGGTAGGATCTTCCTGTGCATACCCGAGGCCAAACTTAGCAAGACACCTTTATCAGGAGAAAAATGCGATTACACCATATTAACCTAGACTCGTGAGACGTGAGGTAAATCAAGAGAACTCTACGGAAGAAATAACGATTTCATAATATTTGCAAATACGCAAGGAAACCATATGAAGATCATTACGACATATTCCTAAAAGTGACTGACAATAATTAAATTGAATGCAACAGTTCGAGCGACATTAGTTTTTAAATACTTATAAATGCTTTTAGGTTGAAAACTGAAATTAAGTTGAATCGGCATGTCTTACCAATCAGGACATTCGGCTTCCCATTCAGCAATAAGCGAGACATGCGAGGGTCCTGCCGTTAGACTGGTCAATATACCCCTACAAACAAACAAAAAAACCAATAAAGCGGGTGACTACGATGAAATACGTAATCCAATTCAAGCAGAGCTAACACGAAATTCGTACCATCTAATTTTCAACGTCCAATTGGGAGCAAGGTATAGAACTCGGGCACATACCTCTCAACTGTTTGACTTCGTAAAGGACCTGAAATGGTCTCCTTCAAGAACTCATTATTAATCAAACCACCGACAACCCTTATGCCAAGAACAAGCTTCCAATTTCTGGCCTAAGGTTAAGAAAATAATAAAAGTAAGACATGTTAAGGACTGTGTTTTAGATCTAATAGGTTTCAAGGGTCTAAATGTAGCCATTTTGCAACTAACGCTGATCAGGGCATTACCTAACATACTGACCAATGGGGAAGTGTCTCTAGTAGGCCCAATACCTTCATCATTAGTGGCCGGCAAAATTAAAGAATTTCCTTAGTTGGTTGGGTCCACTCAGAAACTCTCAAAAAGTGGTTATCTTTAGGATTGTTCTACCATCATTTGAAAAAAAGAAAGTATGATTTTATCACAGTGAATGTGAAATTTGTGTTACCTACAGGGCGTAGTCAAAAAGGCTTTCCCCATCTTGGTGGCCCTTCTGGAAAATACCCCCACTAATGGAAATTCCTGAAAAAATGCTATATGTCATTGATGCTATGCCACGTGCACATATTATCACATCCTAAAAATTGACACGACATGAATTTTCTCCTACCAACAGACATAAAAACCCACCTCTGCGTTTATTGTGTTCCTGACTTCTTGTGGCATTTCCCTTCTGATCAACAGTTGCAGGTCTTTAAAACTGATATCTTTAGAAACACGAAATATGATTGGAAAGCCAAACCTAAGAAGTGGATAACAAGATTGAGAAAAGTAAGAGATTGTCCCTATGAAGTTTTCAAAATACTGACTTAAATTCCTATTTATAATCAACGGTCAAGTGCTTTTGAGTCGCTAATAACCTAAGAGCAGACTTCCTGAAACGATCTGTAGGCTTTAGTTTGCCTTAATTAAGACTCCAAATTCCTAAAATTCAACTGTGGTACCCTAGAAATACGACAGGGGATTAACACTCCCAACAACTCAGAAATCCATTGAAGAACTCCACTGAAGAAGCAATACAATAAAAACATAGGCACTTTGCCTGTTGTCTACAATCTCACGAAGACGAAAAAAGTTTCGAGAAGGGCATCAAATGGACTTTCAAATAGGCATAACTGCTAGCTGCGATACATATCCTTGCAACAAAGTTTGTACCTTCGCGAGCGCCTGTCTTTAAGCTCACAATTTGTCACGATGACAGCAATTGTATTTTTCTCTCCCGCCACTGCACAGGGCTGGACTCGCTTACTAAAATTCGCAGCTAGGCCATCGACATGTGAACTTGCATCATTTGATGATGTGGGCTCAGCAGGCTTCTCCGATCTGAAAAATCTAGTCCCAGGCATTACTTTGACGTCGTTTTCTGAGGGGGCTTCCAGCGCAAATAAGCAATTGTCCATCTCCGGTATGGCATCGATCATACTTTCATCGTGCAACGAGCTGTGGTCACCATCATCATAGGCTAATAACAGAATTAATCGTTCCTCGGAAACATTAATCCTTTTTGATACAATCGACCTTAAATCTCGTACTGTCCCACTATAAGGCACATTAACTCCAATTTTAACAGGATGTTCATTATACGAACTGCACATAATAATTATATACAACGGTTTGGTGTCCTTCTGCGGAATTGGCAGAGATATGCAAAGAAACGGGTCGAATGTGCTAGAGTATTTTCCACAATTAGGGCAAATTATTGACGACTTGTACTGTGCTTGGAACACGCTTTTGATGAAGCTCTTATTTTGACTAGAATGTGTTGCCAAGGTCCGAGCTGCCTGCTCCTCCTCAGAGCAATGCTTCTTTTTCTAAAAAGGAAACAAAACTGTAGTTATCAAATTAAAACATTCAGTATCAGAATCGAAGCTACATCTCAAATCAAAGTTATCAAATTGCATTTGTCTGGCAAATCTGCTAACTGCTAATCACGTGTATTGATAAATCAAGTCACATCGTACCGTCTAACCATAAAAAAATGATCTAATCATAAGAGCCATCATTGAATCATAAAAACGATCATCTAATCATAATAATGAACATCTAATCATAATGGTGTGTATTAGAACATCTAATCATAATGGTGTGTATTAGCTATCTTTCAATTGATTACAGGAGAGAAGTTACATTCAGATATTCCATAATATTGCCAAAGAATGAGTTAAAAATGAATAAAACAAAGAGAGGGGTGTTTGCTAAGGGGAGCCATTAGACAAATGGGTAGATTGCACAACAAGTCTTTAAATCAAAGCATTTCTCTAACCGTGGTTAAGACCAATTTCCAGTGAGAAAAAACTCAGCGAAATTGTTCTCGAGAAGTTTATCGCGCGAAAAATTTCTCGAGAAATAGTTCGCAAGTGAGTTTCCAGTAGGCGAAATTCTTCAGAGAAATCCCTCTGCAAAATGGTTCATCATGAATTTGTCGTGTGATGACCTGTAGATTTTACTTTCGTTGTATCGATGGAGAAAACATAGAAGATATAGAAAAAGGTTTTGGGTTCGCATGATATATGCAGAGAGAAAGGAGAAGGGAGAGTATATAATCTTGTCGGGGAAATGCGGCTTCATGACCACGAATTATTTTTTTCAAAATATTTAGGATGACTCCCTCCCAATTAGAAGAAATGTACTCTCAACGAATTGTCTAATTGAAAAGTCCTCTTCGTTGATTGTAATTGCGCTCGCCACTTCAAACGACGAAGGGTATTTTGATGCCACTGCTATTTAGGCCTGTTTATGATTACATCATGAAGTTGAAATGTGGCAACTTGCCAAACAAATACGAATTCTGATTGGTCTGCGAAAGAATTTCGCAAGCGAAATGAGAAAAAAGTTGAACTCAAGTGAACTTTTTTCGCTGAGAAATTTTTTCGCTCGAACTCTCTGTGAAATGTCATTGCGCATGCCTGTGACGTATTTCGCTCGAACTTTTTCGCATTTCGCTGTGTTTTTTCTCACTGGAAATTGGCCTTTAGATGGTCTTTCAACGTTCCCCCAACCAGAAATTAGTAACAACAATAGGGATTAAAAGGCGTCGAAGGAAAGAATTGGCCACCCTAACTTTGGTGGCTTTGAATGTTCGGTCAAATAGGTAAACCCAACGTAGGAATTCCATATATGCTAATCTCTGTCTCCATCTCACCGGAAGACAATCAAGCCCAGAGAACAAAAACGCACAAAAGCTGGCGATAAAAAAACTCTGCCGACAAAAGGTTAGGAATTTCTAAACATTATCATTAATAAAAAAGAACTTTTATAAGGAATGCAAGAGACCAGTTGTTTTTCCCCAGTGTTGGTTATGGGAAAAATGTCCCCTATACAACATATAACAGAAGTAACGCAGGTATTGGGAAATGGCCAATTATCGTTTCTACTTTATTTCTATGGGAAACAGCCCATAGCTTTCATCTGCAGATAATCGTCTCCAGGATTAAAAGGACGATAAATGAACATCGACTAGGCTGACAACAATGAAACTACATAATTCACGACAAAACTTAGATAGTTTCCATTTTTAGAACAAAATAGATTGTTCTGGAAATCTAAAGAGCAAACACAGAAGAGATGTGAGCAGAATGCCAAGCATGTGGAACGTTAGAGAACAGTTGAGACTACAAATGGGCCCTGTCAAAATTGGAGAAGCACACGACAAGGGATGAGCACGAGAGTACAGGAACAAGGTACAATTTGTGAAAACCTTGGGTACACATTTCAAAAGAATTCCACCCCGAGAGAAAGTATACAAAGATTTTGAATATACCACACCCTTAAGCCAGAAGAAATTTGCCAAACTATTTGGTGGGAGGAATGCACTTGGGGTTTGCTGAGAAATAGAAAGCGCAAAGGGGAACCCATGTAATTTTTGATCCTTCACAAGGGGTGCGTTTTCCAGGGAGCCCTCATTCCAGGCAGAACACTCATGTTGACTACAACGGTCCACAATGTGTCTATAAGAAACAAGTATATAAGAAACATGAGGCTCAAATCAGGCAAACAGGAAGAAACAATTAAGAAACACAGGCAGGCTGAGTTTCACAAGTAAGCTTGAAAATTTGTCATTAAACTGGAAACAAAATACAAACAACATCAGTCTCTTAAATGTTTTACCTAAAAGTTCTACTTCTCGTCTCACAGTCGTATTGGTGTTAAAGGAAATTTCAAGAAATTTAAGAAATACGTAAGAAACATTTAACGCTGGAGTTGATGACATATTAAGAGACATCCAGGATCAAGGGAGAGAGCGTGTTTCTTATAAAAAAACCTGCCTCTATGATTGGTGTAAATCTACGGATTCATTAAATATACAATAGAATGTAACTTATAAAGTTGTACAGTTTCTCATGAGTAATGAAAATAGATAAAAAGGATTACAAAAAAATACTGGCTACGAGCCTTTCAAAGTTCAATATTTCTCATTTCTATAAAACATCATCAAAACGAAACTGGTATTCCGGTTTCTAATAGGAATCTTGGACTACAAACAACTTTGAAATCAGATCAGAAAAGGATTTGTATGAAAAAGATCACCTGGGGAATATCAAAAAGGTTGCATTGTCAATTCAGCAAGATGTTTTTTTCTTATCAAACAAGTAAATCACAACGGCTATCAAAACGCACTGTTCCTTACAATTCAAAGAATTTAACAATTTTTAAAATTTCCAATCATGTCGTGGCAAGTTTGAACATATTCAGGCAGGTCTTCTTGATCTCAATAATCTCAATTTTCCTCATTTGAAGGAAATTCTAGCAGATATTGAAAAAGTAATTGGGTAGCATAAACACATCACTTGAGTTAGGTGTTACAATGCATACTTTTCAAGGAAGGACTGATGCACTGGTTTGAATCCACATGGGGGAAGGCCCGAAGCGGTACATCTTTCTATCAAAGCAGACAGAGATTACTACAATATTGCCGCATAATGTACACAAATTGTAAATTGTTCCTATACATACATACATACATACATACATACATATATATATATATATATATATATATATATATATATATATATATATATATATATATATATATATATATATATATATATATATATATATATATATATATATATATATATATATATATATATATGTACAACAAAGGCAATCCTAATAGTTGCCTGCAATGAAGGTCAGGTTTAATGAAAATGTTGATCCTATCTGGAAGACATTGCAACGAGGCCATTTCTAGTTACATTCGGTTTTCGGGCTTGTGTGCGAACTTACAGTTCCCAGCCCACTCCTCAGCGTTCGCAAAGTACAGGACGTTCGGTTCGGATAAGGTCTGAGCACAATGGTTTCGCATCCGAAATTCGAAATCCGATTAAGTGGGGATGGGCCCTAATGTGCAGATTTTCTCCTTCAAAACCCAAGACAGCATGTCCTCTGGACTCCTGAAAAAAGCTTATATATGAAAATTAAAAATCACAGAATAATGAATCAAAACTGCAGGAATCTCCATACCTTTGTGACCAAAGACCTATTATGTGAGCTAGATCCACGATTTTTGCATAAATCCTCGTGAAGATAATCGAGCAATCTAAGAAGAAACTCCTGCGCATCTTGCTGAGCAGTTCCACTATATTGTTCACCACACTTTGATACAGCATCTTTAAAGTCTTGAGAAAGCTCCTTAGAATACCCAAATGTCCATAAACTTTTCAGCAATTTAGCAAAATGTTCCGTCAACTTGCCTTTGTGATATTTCTCCATTTTTCTAGCCCTGAAAATAGTTCTGCGCTGCTTCAAGTCATCTCGGTATTTTCCTAGCGCGAAATATTCGACAACAGTATCAATATGTGCCAGACACTGGAGAACGGCATTCATGTAGCAAGTGTTCCCAAGATTGTGGATTCCAGACAGTCCAGGAACTCTATCGCCAAAGCTGCTACCTATGTTGGAAATAAGTGCGGTTAGCCTGTGTGGTAGCCTATTAGCAACTGTGCTAAACCAGACATTCAGAATTCTCGACAAAGTAAAATTGAAATATGAAAATATCGCTCTGAATTCAATGTACAATATACAATGTACAATGAATTCTCAACTCTCCTGTCAATTCCACCCAAGTACGCGAAACAATCATGTCTCTGAAGGTTATCGTAACTACAATGAACATACAACTGTTGCACCTAGTTGACTGGGGAGCGGGCATGGTGGTTGGTACCTTCACATTGGTCTTACCGCAAAAAGTTATTACATTGTATAGTTCATTAACTTGATTATCACGAAACTCTTATACATTGATTCATTGATTCATTCACTTACTTTGTCATTTGTTCATCGATTCAATATGTTACATCCTTAAATAGCAACTCATGGCTCCCATCATGCCCTCCCCGTATTGATGACAACGACCCCCACTGGTCTAAGCCATCCTGTTTCCAAACCTACGACTTTTTTTATTCGAAAGAAGTGAACTATACTGCAAGGAAGGGTTTCTTAATAGGCCACAAACATGTCCTTACGGTAATGGAGGTGGATATGAATACAACGCCCAGGAGTAAATTTCACCACCGGTCAGGATTCTGATTGAAACAAAATCAGGAAGTCTTACTTCGTCCGAGAATTTCTAAGAGATCATGTGCCATCTACAATTGTTTTTTTATAACCATATACTACCTAGGAATCTCAGAGCTGCCGCAAAAATAGCAGAGCTTCCTCCTAGGAAACCAAACCAACATAAATAACAAAGAAATCAATGAATTAATGAAGCAATGACTGATAGGGAAAAATGATTGACATTATTGTAAATATATCTCGAAATAGATAAATTTGTATGGTGTGAAAGTGAGCTCAAATTTCATCATAAGGGGTGGGTCATTAATTACTAGTGGGGAGGGGGTGGAAGACATTCTCAAATATTTGATGGAATTTTCGTTCCCCTTCTCAGATGTATGTAAAAATTCTGGTCCCCACTCTAGGGCTACAGAAGAAACTCCATACTCCTGCGTATAAAATGCTCTTTATTTTCATCCCCCTTCCTATGAGGGTGCATAATTTTGGCCCCCCCCAACATAGCTGCATTTATCATGACTCACGGACGCAGGTAACAAATGGTCTATGCACTATGAAGTTCAAAGACAGCTTGGTCAGCTAGACAAGCTATAAACAATAACAGTAACATTCTTTTTGGGGAGAAAACCCAGCAAAACTAATCATTTCAACGCCTTTGACTGGTGTGCCCAGTGACTTTCTAGTGGTAGCGAAGCAACATAAATTTATCACCAGGTCTGAACAAGGAACCAGAAGTACGGAGAAGGCACCACTACCACCGTCAAGCTAAGGATGGTCACACCTGTAAAGTGAGCATGGTCCATACAGGCATATACACATACTATTTACGGAACACCTTAATAAGGAACTCGAGGCTGAGAATGCCTCAGAAAATAAGGAGCCTAAAGGGACAACCCAACCTTAGATGTAGAAAGGAGTAAATAGTTTTAATACAACACAAAGCAAGAAAGATGTTGTGACATTTTTTCTAACAAGATTAGTTCTATACCATCAATGTCGTCTAAAGATATAAAGTCAAAGCTGACATCGTGGTACAGTTCCTTAAATTCAGAAAGCATTTTCCAAAGTATTGGACAGCTCCAACGTACCAGTATCTCAAGCCTCATTTCGGTAAGATACATAACGGACTCCTGCCTCAATTCAGGCCTGGTTCCTTAGGAACAAAATGTGTCACAGAAGCTATTTGAAGTCGCAAGATTAAATAATTAGGGCACAGATAGGATTAAAAACTGTGGAAAAACTCAGAATTATCAGCCTCAACCAAAGTCTCCAAGTGCTTACAACTTTTAGAGCAAAATCGTCAAGCATAACGCCCTATTGACTCTATAAGGGAGGGACAATTGGATTTGTTTTTGTCTGAAGGCAGGATTCCTGATGGGAACTCTTGTCAAGCTTTTAGGCAATAAACGTGAAAATCCAGAGAGAATACAGTATGCTTTGTTTGATATCACTTCACTCCAACAAAGTGAAACCAGTTTTCCCTAATCTGGACTAGCTCCATGTAATGATATCGTAAACAGTCTCTTCGGGTCTAACTCAGTTACGAGCAAGATTTGCTCCTATTTACTCGGTAGTAAGAACTGAGTAAGGCCCTGTCAGAAATCCCCGTTGCAAGCAGTCCACAAATCAAGCTATTTGTTGAATGAAAAACATTGAAATACCTGTTTGAATCTATCAAGCAGGACAATAGGGTTACCTGTAGACAAAGGTATTTAATATATGGTTACTAACTTACGCATAAAACAAAAAAAACATCATACGCTAACTTACTCGTATAGTTGGTACAGCTGGACAGTCTGGAGCTTGCTGGTCCATCACTTGCTTCAGAGGCAATGCCACTGTCAACTCCATCGTATCTGTCATCATTCTCTGAGAAATAACCTTCCTTTGTTGATGATCGAGTTGAAAGGCATTCCATATCGTAGCTACCTGTTGAATTATTCCTCTCTATTTTAAGGACAGATTTAAGAGTTCGTCTGAAAAATCCAAGGCTTTCTGATTTTCCACAAACCGCTGCTGTAGTATCAGATTTCCTTCCTTTACTGTATTCACTTTCATCTTTATTCTCGTTGGCTTTGACGCAGTCTGTGGTTTTTGTTCTGCGGTGACCTTCCACTTTAGAACAGTTGTTTTCACCACCACATAAACCTTCCCTCTCATGGCTGACAGCCAAGACTTCCATTATCTATTCTGCAAATAAGTAAGAACAGGGAAGGTGAAATACGTGTGCTCCGAAGAAAAATTACGAGCAGCAACAACTGAAAAGAAAGTTTTGAAACCTGCCAAGGAAAGTCCCACCTTTGAAAGAGTGAGAAAAGGAAAGTCAATGAATGAGAACCATAAATATTTAGACATGAAGTTTAGGGTTTAGTAGACAGAATTGCTTCAAAGATAACGACATGATGCTCCAAACAAAATAAATAGCTTGCCCGCCTATCTCAAATATCACCATATGAAATATTTATGCAAAAAATATTAGAGTTGTGAAAACCAAGTGACTTCTTTACACATCTACGAACGATCTATTGCTGGCATGCTATTCTTCAAAGAGGGCAAATCAAACAAAAACCCACTATTTAGCAAGACGACTAAATACCGTGATTACTTGCGTTGAAATATATCTGTGCTTATGTTCATTGCTAGTATCCAGTCACACTGCGATCGTGAGTGTCATTGCAGATATCATGTCGGCAAATATAATCCCACTATTTTACCAGACGAGCTTATCAACCAATAATTGTAAAAGGCAATCAACGAAATAAACCGTTATAAAAAGTCCTACCCAGTACCACAATTGACAGTTGAACTACCAACGTTCGAAGGTGGAAACTTATCGTATCTAATCGAGGGTCAAGTTGTCTAGGCCTAGGATAGAGATATCTATGCTCTGGCAGTAACTTTATCACAACGGTCAACATTGACGTTGTAGCAACATACATTTGATTTATGTCTGTATAATACAAGCATTTCTTTCTAGCTTACCTTTGCCCTTTAGAGTCAGTGGCTATTTTGGTTGTAATGCTAGGCAGTGCAGCACTTGCCGGATTTGTCATATCAATCGAGTTGTACGAGACGTCACGCAGGAATATATTGCAGCATAGTCTGCGGCCAAAAGCCCTGCAAAGTGGCCGAGCTTCTCTGGCCGACAATAAAGGAGGTACTGAAGCTGGGTGATTGAGAACAACTTTAAGTCTTTCAAAAATTTAGTTGTGAGTTTTTAAACAGAGCCTGATAAGGAATAGACACTTTGTAGTTTGTGCACCATATGCATATCTTTCCCTCAATATTCTAGTACTTTCCGCACCACCATTTCACTTCAATTTTTCCATTTCATTTCATTCATTTAGGGAGGGTAGCCCTTCAACGCAGTTGTCTTTCAAGGGGCCTTCAAATAACAAATTAACAATATAATCTAAGAAATGAAAATTAGGAACATATTGCTAAAAGTGTAATTACAATAGCTATTAGTTATAATAAAAGAAAAAATACTTTAAAGGAAATAGAGGAAAACTGCACCCATCTCGAAAGGAACTTTTCAAATATATTCATAGAGAATGCCTGCTTTGACCAAGCTGATAGGCTATTCCACAATTTTGCTCCACGAAATGAAAAAATTTGTCTCCACTTGTAGAACATTTCTGCGCAGGTATTGCAGAACCACCTCATTGGTTGATCTTAAGACCATTGTCTCGGTCTCATTACTAATAAGTTGGTCGATGGTCTTCCAATCCAGTTCTTCAATAAGTGCTCTGCATGGAGTATCAAAGCTGGTATGTGCTCTGCTCCTAGGAGCACGGTTTTGAAGCTCTTCCAAATGGTTCTTTCTGTAGAACCACAACAACCCCAAACAGAACAACAAAACTGAAAGCTAGGCTCGACAATGCCCGTGTAGAGAGTTTTCAGAGTTTCCCTTAGTAGAAAAGTCTTGACATGTTTTAGAAGGCCAATGGCTTTTGAGACCTTAGCAGAAACAGCCTTAATTTGTTCTTTCCTATCCCAATAACAGTCTATTTGTACACCAAGGTGTTTTGTTTATTAAACAACTTTAAGCGTACTTTCCTGTATGTTCAGTTCCAAATTCAGATTTATATCCTTAAGAAGTTACATTTCTATTTGTGTTGATAAGTATAGAGTTTGCTTTTGTAACATTTAAGGAAAGATCGTTGCCTTGTAACCGGTTATCAAAATTCTTTAGATCACTGTTGATAGCCTTTTTCAGCTGGGATATATCATGACCATAGGACTTGTGGTACAGACTGGTCTCATCAGCATACATAGCAACCGTATAGCCCGTACAGCCTGTGGGAGATCATTGATGTAAATGAGGAATAGAAGAAGGCCTAGACACGAACCTTGAAGAATGCTCACTTCCATATGTCCCATGTTAGAAGTAACACCATGAACCCTAAAATATTGTTTCCGGCAGGATAGATAGGATCTAAACCATGCTAGCACACGATGCTGTGCACCGTAAACATGGGACTTTGTGCAAAGAATGTCATGATTAAGAGCGTCAAATGCTTAAAATAAACGAATACTAGTCCCACGAGTTGGCCAGGTCCAGTCCATTATACTAGTCATCAGTATTTTTCATATCACTCATCAGTCACTGCTTAACACCTTAGGCCCATTATGATTTTTATTTCCAACGAACTATCCTTTAACTCTCAACGTTAAAGTGCGTCAAACATCATCTCTCTCATCACTATACATGTGTATACGTATAGAAACATTATACGCTCATAGACTGTCATTTCTCATTATTACTTTGTAGATGAAGATGTGCATTACACACTTTTTATGTGTAAGAATATTAAGGCTCAAAATGGCTGAAATTTGAGAATGACGTAAGAGTAATTTTGGGCCCGAAATAGAAAATTAAGAATATTGAGGCTCAGCAACAAATTATGTATTCTTTTGAACAAACCGTGTATACGAAAAGTTTGAAATATTGTGAATGCAAAGGTGATTGACTCAAAATAGCTTCAGGCATCGATAGGGAAACGGTTTTGCACGACTTTACTCGCTGCATCATGTGAGGAACAGGGAGCACACACACAGGAAATCAAATCCCTCAATGTAGAACCTACCGTTAAAAAGGAATGAAGATTGTACAGTATGCGATCCAAGTGCCAACCTCTCACAAGGACACATAAGGCTGAGGTTCAATGGGTAGCGGGTGATGACGATTGCTGGTCACCGGGCGTACAATCATCTATCACGACTGAAGAGATAAGCGCATACAGTAATGAAAAGAATGCTTTTGTTCTGTCACTGTAGCAACAGTGAAAGGACACTTACGTCATCACAAGGCTTTAGTTCAGTTCGCACAATTGTTTCTCCGCTGAGACATTCCCGTGTTTGGCACCATTTTCACTTTCTTTCTTCAGTTGGCAACTTTGGTGACTTACAAACAGCCGAAAAGAAAGATACCTATCCATCATGCCCTCCCGCACATACAGAACGGTCTCGTATGTCAACAACGACGGCCAGGTACTAGTCCAATACTGTATGTATTCGTAGCAATATTCGTTTGGAGAAAGTCGTCATTGCGTGCAGAAATCAATTATAATATTGACTGGGAGGGCTGCAGCCCCTCACTTGGACAGAAACCTATTTCATTCGGGCAACTGTCAGAAATAGCATTAGGTTTTCCCAAAAATAGCTGTTGCTTAATAGGGCTTGACAACAATTCGGGCAAGATATCAACGATTCGGGCAAACAGTGTGCAGCCCATCAAATGTACAGTTCCCCTATGCTAATGTTGACAGTGATATTACCATTTGGTATTGGACCGTCACACTTCAGTGGTGTTTGAAACCACGAGGCTCGAGAAGGAGAAGGTATAGGCGTGAGTTAAAGAGTGCAGGAGAAATTCCCTGAGCGTGTAAGGCTTGTCTTCATACTTGTAGTGAGCTACTTTAGGGCACAGTCAGACATGATAAACTTAAGTTGAATCGATTCGGTTCTGTACAAAATGGCTCTCAACCAAGGTGAAACGGTAGAGAACCTTCAACAACAAGTTGATGAGTTGTCTGGCCTGATGAGAAAGGCAGGACCCTCTGGTTACAGGGACTTGAAGGAGGACACAGGCGAGTCATTCATTTTAGTTTTGCATCGTAAAGTAAAAAGATTGTTAGTAATAGAAACGGAACTTGCCACCAGTAGCGGCGCCTCTCGTAGTAGGCATTTGTGAGATAAAGAAGCATCTCACACCTTGCCCAGTAAGCAAGGGCCTAGCCAGCTGGACTACGTAGGAGTGTTAGGGACATCCCATATCTCATGGTCATTGAAAATGCCAGCTACTGTAAATCCTCAGATTGCCCCCCCCCCTCAAAACTTCCTCCTGTATAAGATCCGCACTAGAATATCAAAGGTGTAATAAGCCTTCCCTTGGGTATGCCCCCATCAGAAAAAATGATGAACACTTTGTTATAGAGTTATGTGCTTATGACGCAGATATTTAACCTGATCTTTTTATATAGTAGAGAAAGGGAGTTTTGCTGTGATCTTATTTCAAATTTATCCCAAAGACTTCCAGGTCTTAACTTTTTCATAATCTTATACGCCATGATTAATCGATCAAAACAAAATAAGATTATTAACGTTTAGCCAATCACAGGACCAGTTATTTTTTACTCTAGCACTTTCGATTATCAACTGGGCTCTATTCTGCAATCTTTGGAGAGTTTCAGTTTTTCTCGTTGGAAGACTTCCCCTGATTACATCTGCGTAGCGAAGGTGACGTTCAATAATATCGTAATAAATATTGCCTAGCTTAGACTGGGGGAGAATGTTTTCATCTTCTTTAGTGAAGCAAATCCTCCACAGATCTTACTTTTAACAGTTTTGAATTGCTCATCCAAATTCAGATTTTCATCAAGCATTACTCCTAGTGATTTAGTACTGCACGGCATTTTTTAACGTACAAACTGGGGGGAGGGGGCAAATGCCCCCTAGTTCTCAACTTTGCCCCCCGAGTGAAGAGTTTCGTGACCCCAGAAAAATATCCCTTGTTGTATCGGTTCTCAGCTATTGTTTTACTGATTTTCAGTACTGTTAACTTATAGTGTTTTCATTGTTCGCTTTGTTGCTGTTGTTTTATATTTTGATTGACATTTCGATTGTTTAGAATTTATGCATGCTCCAGATGTACGCCCCCTTATGTTAGGCCAATGTCGATATTTGAACGGTAGGCGAATAAATCAGAAGCAGCTAACCCGGGAGTAAAAACGTATATATAAGCCACGCTTGACATTTGGAGTATGCAAAGAAGTAAGTAGTAGTTATTGATGAAATTTAGTTCTTATTGTGTTTGATTTACTTCACTTAATTCATATCCCTATCGTAGTTGTAGCTTAGCTTATCGCGTTGTACCTTCTTATTATCAGATCGAATTACATGCATACAATCCGATTCAAATCTAACTCTAAGTGTCAAGTTTACGAAATCCAAGATCCTGTTGATCCAGCTATGTTGTCAAATAACTACTGCTGTCATCATGTTGCAATGAATGGGACCCCTCGAGTTTCATCGGCAAAAGAATGAAGCACACTAACATTTTTGCACAACATTAGGAAACTGTATAATACACGAACAGTACGTTATTGTAACAATTACAAAACTAGAGATTTCATCTCCAAACTTTTTTACATCAACACTTGACATTTATGAACATTGTTTCAATATATCACATGTATCAACCTTATTTCAAATTAGGCTTTTTGTCCTAGTTTCACGTCCCTTTTTGAGAGTTTGCCCCCCCCCCAGTAAAAATATGTTAAAAAAGACTATGTAATACTGGAAACTCGCTTAATTTCTGTATTACTTAACGTTGATCCAATCGGTGTATCTATACCCTTTGCTTTCCGCGGATAACCTATGATTATGTATTCGGTTTTTGAGGGGTTGGGACTAACCTTGTTCACTGTCATCCATTCAGCAATGATAAACAGCTCAGCTTGTGCATCAGCTACTGGTTTCTCTTTGTCATTCGATGCTATTGTTGCACTATCATCAGCATAGATGTTTGCTTTCGAGCTTTTCAAGCTTTTTACAAAATCATTTAGATATAATACAAATAAGAGGGGACCTAGGCAGGAACCTTGGAGTATACCACAAGTAACTTCTCTCCTGTTAGACTTTTTACCGTTTAGGGAACAGTATTGCTGTCTATTATCAAGGTAAGATTTGAACCAGTTCCCAGGGACCCCTCTGATGCCCTACGCCGTCAGTTTTTCGATCATGATTGTGTGATCTAATGTGTCGAATGCAATTTTTAGATCTAAAAAAGTCGTAAAATACAGTTTTCCGTTGTCTATGTTTTCATACCAGGAGTCTGTGCTACAGATCAGAGATGTTACCGTCGAGTATAACTTTTGGAATGCAGATTGGTTTCTTGTGATTACTTTATTTGCCCTCAGGAACTCTTGAGGCTGGCCATGAACTATTCTCTCTAAGGTCCTTGAGAAGACCGAGATGACTGATATGGGCCTATAGTTATTAATATCTTTTTTTGCACCTGATTTGAAAGTAGAGATGATCCTGGCAATTTTCCAAATATCTGGGAAAACTCCATTCCATAGCGACGAATTGAGAATCATTGTCAGAGGTTCTGTAATATGATCCCCTACATCTTTAATGATATTTGTTGGGATCTTATCTGGACCCGCTGCTTTTCCATTCTTCAACTGTCAAATAGTATTATCCATGTAGGTTTCATCTATAATTCTAAATACCATGACGTTTGACTCTGGCTTAATGTAGCAGAGGCAATCATCATCTGGCTTAGAAGTGATCTTCTCTGCTAGTTTAGGACCAACTAAAGCAAAGTGATGATTCATTGCCTCCACTGCATCCCGCTCACGTGTTAGATATTTACCCTCTACTTCTAAACTGGAGAGCGAAACTGTCTCAACATTTTTGTCCAGAACTTTATTTATTGTTCACCACATTTTCTTAAGATCTCTTATATTTTCTTTGATTAACCCATTGTAATAAGCCCTAATAGAAGTACTATCCTATTTGTTTCAATATTTCGGGAGATTTTTCCGCTTGCACCTTCAGTTTGTCTCTTTCAAGAATTAATTTTTTCAAGGAGGGGGTAACCCATGGAGCGAAATCACTGCGAACCCTTTTTCGCCTAAATGGTGCACGGAGATCCAAGATTGATTCGAATATCTGAAACATGGTCGCCATATCCGTGGTATTATTACAACAGGGATTGAGGGTTGCTTCCCAGTCTACCTGCTGTATGTCATTGCAGATATATGCTTTGTTTAATTTTCTCATATTGCGAGTTTCAATTACTTCTGGTTTTTTAACTGTTAAACCTTCGCCAAGCACTGATTTTCCGAATTCCATACCACCAAACAGTTTTGATTACATCCGCCTCTAAAATATACTTGGAATGTGAGAAAGAGAAATGAGAAATGGTCAATTACTGTATTGCTTGTTCTTTACCATCCTGATTCTGTCGTCTTAATAGCAACTCGTGTATAACTTTTGATCAACTGCTCGAGTTGATGTTCAGAGTAGATCAACTGGAGCTATTTGGCATTTGTGCTCTTGCTGCATTTTAAATCACAGTTTGTGTCTCCAATCAAAATAATTTCCTTCTCTTCTCTATCTGGGTCTTTCAAAATTCCCCTTAGATTTTCAAATGCATGCTCATCAACACATGCAGTTGGAGATAGGTACCAACATACAAGGTGCGATGACCGTGCATGGATATTTTGGGAAACATCAAGAGAGATCAGCTCAAGTTTGTCACTTTTTAGCTTAATAATGGGTTCAGGGAGATTGTCCCTTATATATATTGCTACCCCTCCCCCATTCCTATCTCTATCATTTCGATATATCCTATACCCTTCAATGGATTCAGAGTCGGTTACTTCACTATCAAGACCTGTCTCACTAAAGCCAATAATATCAATATCATTATCATGCAGGATAATTTCAAGTTCAGATTTGTATCTTCGAAGGGAAATTATATTCAAGAAAGCATTTTTAGACTCTTTCTCTTCCTTGGATGTAGGCTACTTCTGTTGATTTTGTTGTTCTTATGGCTGATACACCCCTTGCAATATTCAATAAACGTACTTAAATTACCAGAAAAGTTTCGCACACCACCGTCATTTAGGTGTAAACCATCCTTCCATAAATTGCTGTATATGATATTATCATTATTTGTAAACCCCACACCTCTAATACCTAGCTCTTCACTATGGAGTTAATTGACTTTTCTGCTTTCACATTCAGAGTCTGGTCATCCTTTCTCTTAAAGATCGAGGAGTATACCACATGTGCTGATGGATTCATTTTCTGAACTGATTCCATGGAATTCACTATGACTTCCGCGAGTTCTGAGGGTGGTTTGTCGCATACATTGTTTGTCCCCGCATGTACTATGATGACATCATATTCTTCCATGGCGTCTGTCGTTGATTTTACTTCTTCGATTTTCATCCCGGGTTGAACCTGATTTCGAGGCTTCTGTGATCATTGTCTAATTTTTCACCTTTCACTTGTGTCAGTTGAGAGTCTCCTACCACTAGTACTTTGAGCTGTTTTCCAGTTGTAGATCTTTCATTTCTTTCGTCAAGTCTTTTTTCTTTCCTCCAGCTACAGCATCTTTGGGCTTGCTTGTCTGTTGTTTCGTCTTGTTTTTATGCCTATTGTTCCTACTCTGCGAAGTTTTGCTGAATTTGTCCCTCATCTCAATTTCCAAAACCGGACAGCCTGTATTTGTAACAGACTTCCGACGTAACGTCAACCAATCACGATATCGTCCCGTCGTGATGCTTTTTATAAGAAACCTGCCTCAAGGCTTAGTATCAAAAGTTTCTTAAGTTTTGGTCATATTTTAGTTCTACAAGTTTCCTAAAAGTTTCTTAAGTGAATGAAAAAAATGCAGTGACAGCGAAAGCAGAACAGAAAGTGGAAACTAGTTAAGTCTGTGGAGGAAAACAGGGGCATCCGAAACTGTGAAAGATGGCACAGAAAGTTCTGAAGTGTCTTAACTCTTTCATTGTAGTTCTAAAAGTTCTAGGCTTTTTATAAACCTGTTTCTCACTTAAATAATACGTGTATAAGATCACTGAGGCTCAGTTTATCAAAAAATAGGAACAATGCTAAAAAATGATTAGACTCAGGTGAGAATTTTCACAAGCACTCAACTGCTCACATCTTCCTCAGCAGCATTCGTTCGTTGTTGTATTGTCAAAAGTAACCCTGCGGAATGTCTTGCAAACTGCACACGCTATTTTTTATAAGGAGCCACCTTATAAGGAAACTACATGTAGAATGCCGAAATATTTAAAGAACTTATACTACTAAAGGAATATTCCCTAAGGAACTTTTGAATTTGAAAATTTTCATAATACCAAACAATTAAGAAGTAGGAAGCCGTTTCCATTCATCTTCAGCCAAAATCAGCATAGATTGATTGCTATGCTTGTGTCAAGTGTTTCATGTTTCATTCCTCTTAAGTTATAGCCAAGATTAAAGGCAACATTCAAGGTTTCAAAGTTTTCGTTGTGTCTTTACCATTTTTATGGCACTAATTGCACGCAGAAAATAAGGGAACTGTCAAGGAACTTTTTGTACTACAATTTGATCATTGGAGGTCCAAAAATAAGGAACTTTTGGAACTGGGCCTTAAGCCAGGTTCCTTATAAAGAAAAGCGTGTATACTGGGTGTAGTTTCTTAATTTGAGGAACACTTGAACAGCCTGCCTCGGCTAGAATTATCTAGTCCTTATGAGTATAGCATTGCTAATCTCATTCGCAAAATTTGATAATTTAAATAAAACGTGGGCTAATCTAGATTGAATGGCTTAAGACTCAATCGTGAATTGCTTTATTCTTGGACTAGGACATTTGATCTCTGGGTTCTAGCTTTGCTTTAGAACAGTCGAGAAAGAGTGTAGTTCAGTTGTCCTGTCCAGTTGTCTATTCCAGTTGTCCATTCCATTTTTCCATCTAGATGTCCACATTCCATGTTTTCAAAATAGCCCTGTGTCAATTTACGGAGACAATGCAGTGATTTGCTTTAGTGTTACCTAAGGGTTACTTTCAAGAAGTATTCCATTATCGTTTACATTGCTTCTCGCAGTGGACTCTTCTTGAAAAACATGGTGGAAGGCAGTAAGTATAAATTAGCTGTCATTATAAGTTAGTTTCAGTAAACTGGGGCAATTTCCATCCAACCAAGCTCACCGAAAATCAATTGTTTCTTTGAGGTTGTGGTTCGCCTTGTTGCATGCGGATGGCAACAAAGCCCGGATAGTTTTAGGCCTTTTCTTTTGTGTTCTTTACTGTGTACCGTGTGATCTTAGAAGTTTGCTGCAGCTCATTATTGTGCATTGTGTCTACTAGACTGGCACAAAACATACTAGTTGTGCAAGAATTGGTTGGCAGTGTTGGTTGGTATTGCATGTATTGCACAGGGCATTGCTGGTCCATGCTAGTTACGTATCGTGTTCGGGCTGTTGATAATGTATCATATTGCATATATCGATTGCATTGCAAGCTGTTTGGTTTGTACTGGCTACTCTCAATCATTTGTAAATGTAGCAACGATGTTTTAATTTTTCAGATGGTTCATTGAAGGAGACGTCCGTTCCAGCATCATGGAAGATCTTTGTCGTTTTTCTGCTTGCGGTAGTTGTAGCTCTTGCTATCGCACTTGGCTTCGCTGTAAACAAGAGTATGTCAGATTCAACCCAAAGTACCTCTGCAGCGGGAAAAGGTGGATCGGGAGCTTGTCACTCTCCATATAAGCAAGACACCACCCTACCATCTGATCCTACGGTGTTTCAAGATTTGTCACCAGCTGAATACCATAGCGTACGGGATTACTTGTTTAAGCAAGCTGGGTTAAACTTAACGCAACACTCAAAGGCAAATCAAAACTCGAACTTTATTTTCCTCATTGAGCTGTACCTCCCAGATAAGCAAAATGTGCTCAGTTATTTGGATAATAATGGCCCAAAGCCGGTGAGACGAGCAAGAGCGGTGATAGTGAATGGTGCAAAATCGTCGCCTGATGTCGAGGAGTACCTTGTTAGTCCTTTACCCAACCCCACAACTCATACCACCTTACGTCTCGCTCATCGCCGATTACCTATACCATTTGCATCGCGACCTTTCACAGGCAATGAGGAAGAAGGAATCGATAACATTGTTGCGAAGGTGACAAGTAGATCCTATACCATTTTGAAGGAAAGCTTTGGTTTTTGGCACGGCAATTGTACAAAAAACTGTTTACGATATTATATTGATGGCACTCCGGCATCGTTCCGTAATGGCGCTCGAAAGACTTGGGTTGGATTCTTTAGGGACAGGCCTGGATATGATGTCCTTCCTATTCCTTTTGAGATACTGATCAATCACGCTGATGTTGATGTAAACAACTGGAAAGTGGAACAGGTTAGCCTATTTTGTACCTATTTTTATTTACACGTTGTTGGAAGGTTGCTATTCGGCGAGAGCTGCTCTACAAGTACATCCTATGCCACTGGTTACTTTAAACTTCCATTAAAAAATTTCCAAGACTGCACTATGCTGTGGTAAACTTTTGCCAAGCACTGCACGAATTTCTCCTTGACCTCACCATGTGGTTCTCTAGAATTGAATGTATATCGTTCTGTTGGTTGATGTTACGTTAAATTGTGCTAAAGATGGTACAGTGTCACTGGGAGGGGAACTGGGGGTCCAGCCCCCACCCCACCTTTTGCCAGGCGCCAATTTGTCTAGCCTTTATCAGGCAGTATTATCATTTGTATCTCTCCCACTTTTTATATGTGAATCTCCCACTTTTTGTTTGGCCGCGCCGTGCGTGTTGTCATAATAGTTTTCTGTAAAGCAGTGGCTCCCAGCGTGGGGTAATTTGATTTTTATAGGGAAATGGGGAGATCTGGGTCTAAATTTGTTTGCTACTCTGGTATAAAAAGTGAACCGATGCGTTTACAGAGTTGCTATGCTTGAATAGCAAATACAGAAACTACTTCGATTGGAGGAGGAAGGAGTGTTAAAGATAACTCGGAGTTGTGTTAACGGAAGGCTGGTCCGAATACATTCTGTTGCGGATCAGAAGTCGCGCCGGTACTTTAAAAACAAGCAATTCAAATTGAAACATCAGTCGGAAAGCACAGCTTTATTATAAATTTAAGAATGAAAGTAACGACGAGTAGCATTGTAGGATGACTTAGAAAAAATAGCCTGGTTCATAAGTTTGAAATTGTCATAGATACATCCGTTATTGTTGAAGTGACTATACCGTTGTTAGTTACTGACGAAGCCGTTACTACATATCTTAGTAGAACGTTTCGGGACGAGCTTTTTGTTCCACCTTCAGCCAATTTACACTCGTTTTCTTTTATAAGAACAATTTTATAAGAACACGGGCCTCAAAATTTTTGGAAAAGTAAGAACAAATTAGGAACAAGCTGAGGCTGATGTACTACCGTAAAATGACTTGAAATTGGTATAAAACTTTTCCAGCTCAACAATGCTTGCCAAAAGTCCTTGAAACACCCAAATCGTCAATGTGTGACCATAAGTGTACCAAGACTTGCTAATGTTATTGAAAATAATACCTATTTCATAAACACCCAATGTTTTCTTATATATTGTCTAATGTCTAAATTGCCTACACCCCAATAATTTAAGAACAAATTAAGAACAGTCTCAAATTAGGAACAATTGAGCCTCGAAATTTTGAAAAACTTAGGACAGTCAGCCTGAACCTCAATTTTACTGGTTCTTATAAAAAAGAATGTAAAGGGAAAACATGGAGTTTTGTACCTAGGCGTGAAAACAATATGAATATCAAATAAAGGTACCAACACATAGATGTGTGTTAAGAAGTGAACAGGCGGAAACTACCTAAATAAGGAGATTGCAGATGAGGAAAATACCAAACAAGAATACAATGGAGATTAGAAAGGCACAGGGTTATTGAGGAATTTTGTAGGACGATCTTTAAGAATAGGCAGTCTCTGATCACTTAGCAAATCTATTTCATTACCAACGTTGTCTAAAATACAAAGGTTATCAATAGAAGCACTTTGACGACTGTAATTGATATGGTCCCTAATGGATGAGGAAACGCCTTTAATGCATTTCCCTTTTTTGTTAACCCCTAAATGCTCTCTACATCGAGCAATTAAACGTGACGATGTTTTACCTACTACACGTAGCAATAAGTAGCCTCTACTACACGTAGCAATAAGTTGCCTGGCAATTTATCCGTTCATATAGAACTTCTGTAGCGTATCAAAATGTGATCTGATACAATATAATCAGTGTCTTGGTAAACAGTGAGTCTCAACCACTCATTGTATGGCCAGCCCTTTTTCATCATGATGTTTATAGTACTGTACTTCATCTCGCTAGTTCGTAGGTAGGGGGTTGCAGTCTAAAATAATTCATAGGATTTTGGGTGTTATAACTGAAAAATGTCCCCCCCAGGTTGCGTGACTTCCAGAGTTATCCATATAAATTGAGCTTTCGACATCAAGTGTTGCCCCCAATTGTGATATTGAAGTTTTTCTTTCCGAAACATTGCCATTGTCAAATATCTTTGGAAAGAGTATAGTATAGTACTAAGTTACGAATCAACAGATTTTGCTATTCGTTCTTGTTCTTATGTCTTGTATTTCTGCTGGTTTTTAGCCAATGTGAAGCGATGGCGGGGAAACAACATGGTAGTGTATGTAACTCACTTTCCATTGCCAGTTGCTGTCACGTTTCTTGGAGCACATGCCTTCTACAATTGAGGCTTCCTTATTAAAAAACTTTCCGATTATCTCTCGTAGATCTACTACCACAACCAGTATTTCATGTCTGCAGACGAATTAGTTTTGAAGTACAACTCGGGAGCCATAAACAAAACAAAGTTTATGACCACGCAAGACTCAGAACTGGGAGCCTCGTTTCAACGACGTGGCCGATCTTTTCTCAAGCAGCCAATGAGAGAGCCGACACTTGTCAATCCGAATGGCTACAGATTCGAAATAAAGGGCAGGAAAATCAGCTATATGGGATGGGATTTTCATGTGGGGATGCGCTCGAGCGCGGGGGCTGCGTTGTATGATGTACGTTTCAACAGCTCTAGGGTACTATATGAGTTAAGTATGCAAGAGGCTGCCTCATTCTACTCAGCACATGACCCCCGGCAAAGTAGTGCCCAGTACCTCGACTCTGCGTTTAGAATAGGTTGCAGTAATTACCAACTCTTGAAAGGAATTGACTGCCCAGAAGACTCTGTCTTTTTGAATAGTTATTTCTTTTTGGATACAGAAAAAGCGGTGAAAAGGCCGAATTCCTTATGTATATTTGAGGTGAATCACGCGGTGCCCTTGCGGAGGCACATCGCCTTCGACAGATCATACAACTTTGATTACATCGCTGGCCTATCGGACACTGCTCTTGTCGTAAGATCCATTTTGACGCCACAGAACTACGATTATGTCGTTGACTTCATTATTTATCAAACTGGTATGGTGGAAACGAGGCTGAGCACATCTGGCTATATCATCGCTGGTCCGTATTATCCAGCTGAGGCGCCGTACGCTTTCGAGAACTTGCGTGGGACTGAGGGGACAATACACGATCATGTAATACTATTCAAGGCGGATCTCGATGTTGTAGGACGGGAAAACAGTTATAAAACTTTGGATATCGAAGTGAAGAACGTCAGTTGTGCTTGGAATGATGTTGGTTATCAGCTAAAGAAGCAGGTTGTGCGAAAGCCGAAGAAAACTGAAAAAGAGGCGCTTTTGCATTACAATTTTGACATGCCGAAGTATTTGGTTATCTACAACGAAAAGGAAAAGAACAAATATGGAAATAAGCGTGGTTACAGGTTACAGCTGAATTCGATGGTAAAACAGAAATACCCGGATGATTATTTTGTGACAAAAGCAGCTGCCTGGTCCAAGTACCAATTGGCTGTCACCAAATACAAAGATGACGAGCGTTATGGGACGTCTATTTACAACCAATATGGTATGGATCCCCCGGTATTTAATTTCGATGATTACGTCAAAGATAATGAAAACATAGAGAATCAAGACTTGGTCGCCTGGATTTCGATGGGTGTTCTGCACATTCCAAACACGGAAGACATTCCAGTTACTGTGACAACTGGGAACAGATTTTCATTTTTCGTTCGACCGTTTGGCTATTTTGACGAGGATCCGTCAATGAGTTCCACGAACGCAGTAATTGCCACCAGTGATGGTAAAGGTGGAACGAATATTGAGAGATATGGAACACCAGAGGATAGTACCTGTCCAGTCCCTTCTAGAAAGATATCATACACTCCGTGATATTGGGTTGAATTTTGTCCTGCTTTGATAACGTTTGGTTTCCAAGTGAAGACTTTAAGACTCATATTTCTTTCTCTAATGTAAAGGAATTTGGATGGTTTCACGCCAGTTTCATTTCTTTCAATGCTACCAGTCTTGTCCTTGTATTTTCATTTGAATTTCCTCTTATGCGTTTATCATCATACGATTTTTGTATGGGAACCTTAATAAGGAACTCGACGCTAAGAAGTGAGAATACCCCAGAAAATAGGGAACTTGAAGGAATTGTCACGCTTCAGATAAAGAAGCAAGTAAATGTGTTTAGGGTAAAATAACTCGGAAACGACAGAAAATGAGAACTGTCCTGCAGAGGAAATCCGTTAGTTACTCCAAAAGTAGCTTGGAAATGCAAAAACGAAAATCACGATCTTGTTCAGCACGAAATGTACCACCAAATATCAAAAAGGGAAAAAATTCTGCTATTCTCCTTTAAGACTCTTGTTTTAGTCTCACTACTGATAGGTTGGTCGATGGACTTCCAACCCAGTTCTTCAATAAGTGGTCTGCATGGGGTATCAAAGCTGGTATTTGTTATGCTCATAGGAGCACGGTTTTGAAGCTTTTGCAAATGGCTTTTTCTGTAGAACCACAACAACCTCAAACGGACCAACAATACTGAAAGCTACAATCTTGGAAATAAATTTCTGGACTTTTGCTCATTTTTCCGTGACCCCCTTTCCCCCTGAATCAATGTTGTTCTCGACGAAGATATTTATGATTGATACAAGGAGCAGCTTCTTTCACTAAAATCTTGCAAAAGAACAACATTGATAGGTGGGGGGAAGGGGGAAAACTAGTGTCAAAATCTTGAGCAGACAGTCCGGATATACTTTATCCATGATTGTAGGCTCGACAATACCCGTGTAGAGAGTTATCAGAGTTTCTCTTAGTAGATAGAAGGCCAATGGCTTTAGAGAACTTAGCAGAAACAGCCTTAATTTGCTCTTTCCTATCCCAATAACAGTCTATTTGTACACCAAGGTATTTTGCTTATTAAACAACTTTAAGCGTACTTTCCTGTATGTTCAGTTCCAAATTCAGATTTATATCCTTAAGAAGTTACATTTCTATTTGTGTTGATAAGTATAGAGTTTGCTTTTGTAACATTTAAGGAAAGCTCGTTGCCTTATAACCGGTTATCAAAATTCTTTAGATCACAGTTGATAGCCTTTTTCAGCTGGGTTATATCATGATCATAGGACTTGTGGTACAGACTGATGTCGTCAGCATACATAGCAACCGTATAGCCCGTACAGCCTGTGCGAGATCATTGGTGTAAATGAGGAATAGAAGAAGGCCTAGACACGAACCTTGAAGAATGCTCACTTCCATATGTCCCATGTTAGAAGTAAAACCATGAACCCTGTAATTTTGTTTCCGGCTCAGATGGGTAGGACCCTTTGTATCGCATCAGTTTACTCTTGTCATGTTTGAAAAGTCAGTTGGTGCTACAGAACTTCACTACAGCACGAGATAGCGGCAACATGATTACTTCTCTTCTAGCATCGCTTAAAAATCTGGCCAAGTTATTGGTGAGGCTATAGCCCAGCCACTGCCATAGCTCCGGGGCTCATGAAACGTGGAGTGCTTTGCTGAGAAGTTCACAGCCAACAGTGTCAAGAGCTTGTTTCAAACCAATGAATGCTAGTCCTACAAGCTGACCGAGATCCAGCCCACTGTACTAATCATCCGTGCTTTTAAGTAAACAAGTAAGTGTAGAATGAAGACGTAAGAAGACAGATTGATCATAGGAAAAAAGATTGTTCTTTTCCATGTGCTGGTACCTCTGGTCAAAAACAAGTTAGGGAGATAGCAATCTCCGTATGTATCAGGAAGACAGAGGAGAGAGGACATAAAGAAGCCTAGTTTTGGCTCGAAGCAACAAATTCTGGTAGGGAGTTTTCAACTAGGGATCTGGGCCCCAAACGTCTTCCTGCGCAATTCCTTACATGTTGGCGCACGTGTAAGATATGGTGAAGGACATGGCGGAGGAAACGCAATCGGCGTCGGTTGCTGGCGAAAACGATGCCGCTGTGAACGGCGATATTGAAGAAAATGGTGATCTGGAAAATGAAATAGATGAAGACCTAGATCCTGCCCTGTTTGACGATCCAGAAGGATTTGTGGATCAAATATCCGACGAAGGTTTGCAGAAACAATATCGTAGGCCCAGTTTTTTTGATCACAGTAGATGTCAAAAGATGTTCATTTATAGGATGCACTAGTGGTAGTTTCATCATTGTTGCTTAATGATGTTGCACATGCTCCTAAAGTCAGTTTCATTTTGAATTTGATAACGAATAAAGAAAATGCAGAGTTTGAAGGCGGGGATTTGCCTTCCTTAAAATATCATTAAGGCGGTTTCAAACACAAATGTCAGACGACAGTGACCCGACAGCAGGTCTTGCAGATACGGTTGTCACCTGTATGAGCTTTGATTTAATTAGTTTTTCATTGTGTAAGCTATAGATCTTGATTTTGTATTATCCCCTGGCAGAATTGGTTGGAGATGTGTTGAGGGAAGCTCCGAAAAAGACAGATAGCCTTGATTCAATTGTTGTAGTTGATAATGTACCAGTTGTTGGACCAGACAGATTGGATAAGCTGAAAAATGTTATTAGAAAAATCTTCACTAAAATTGGACAAGTAGTCTCTGAGTATTACCCAGAAGAGAATGGTCAGACCAAAGGGTAATTTGTTGAAATTTATTACATCTTAACATGTTAACAACAATTTTTACTCTTGGGAAAGGTGTTCACATGCTATCACATTAAAGATAGTGTATTGTGTTATGCAATAATTTTTTGGTCAAAAATTGTAGATTTATGAACTGTGATGGAAGTAAGAAGTGAATTGCTTATATGTATATATATATATATATATATATATATATATATATATATATATATATATATATATATATATATATATATATATATATATATATATTTATATATATTTATGTATATATATATGTATATATTTATATATATATATATATTTATATATATGTTTATATGAAAGGTTACTACAGGGCAGGAAAGAGAATAAGGAGCAATATATGTTGATCAATATATCCACTGAATGATGTCAGCATCATTGGTAATGAGTGGGGTCATTAATGTATATTTTGCCTCTTCTTTAGGTATATTTTCTTGGAATTTTCAAACGCAGCAGATGCCGCTCAAGCAGTGAAGACTGCAAATGGCTATCAGCTTGACAAAAAGCATGTCTTTGATGTCAATTTATTCTCAGATTTTGACCTGTAAGTTTACAACTTTGTAATATCATGGGACTCTTTTAAAAAGTTTGTGTTTTGACTTCTAAGATGATGGTCTTTTCCTTTATTTGTTCATGGTTTGGTCATTTTGGCTTTAAGTATTTGTTGTCTTTTCATCTAGTTGTAGTTCTGTGTCAGAAGATTGGAGCCCACCAGAAAAACAGCCATATATTGACCAGGTATGTACAAGTCTGACATTTTAGTTACCATAAATGTATCATTGGATATGCAGATTTCAGCAAAATTCCATGTGACGAACCACCTTGGATCAGTCCTGGTTGGTATGACATTTTCCAATGTGAAAATACCTCTGCCTTCTCATTGTAAATCTCATGGGAGTTTTGCTATGATCATATACTGCTCTATCTTTAACTATCTTTAAGGACCCTCAGCAGACCCTTGTAATCTTCATGTGGTCCTCTTATAACCCTTTGTGGTGTTATGTTGAGCTGTGTATGCCCTGTATGTACCTTTATCCCTATTTGTAACTGTTTGTTGCAAAGTTTGTTCAAAATTATTCTTGAACTTCTTGGATAGCACTTTGAATAGGAAGGAAGTATTGTTTGCTTATTCTTTTGATATATATAGTTGTATTTACTTCATTTCATTTAATGTTATTCACTCATGTTAGCCCCCCCCCCCCCCAGAGTCTAGTCAAGTGAGCAGTTTACAGAGGCATTGCAATGTGAATAGGTTGGTACATATTTTTCTGTCTTTAAAGAAATACATGCAAAGACTTATCCATTTTGTTTTCTTTAGGGAAATCTGAAATCATGGCTGCTTGATAAGGACTGTAATGACCAATATTCTGTGATTTATGCTGGAGGCCAGCAAGTTGCAATATTTCAAAATAAAAGGAATGGGCCGGAACTCATCAAGTCCCGTCCTGTAAGTACGTCTCTGCAAATTTGCTTGTTTTCAATATTGCACTTATTGTGGTCCTTTTTGTTGTAAGTTAGTGTCAAAAAAGAAACTGAAACAGTTCTGTTCAATATCTAAATTTTCTTCTGGATAGGGCTGGACAGAAACATATGTCCAATGGTCACCACATGGAACATATTTAGCTACCTTTCATCAAAAAGGTATTGCAGTTTGGGGTGGAGAAGATTTCAGGCGGCTGCAAAGATTCAATCATCCTGGTGTACAGCTCATAGATTTCTCTCCATGTGAAAGGTATTGTTAAACCTAAAGTTCCGGTTGATCTAAAATTCTTATGTCGTGAATTTAATTTTCAGGTCCATGTGGTTTGCATAATTTCTTTTGGGCAAATCTCTTATGATATTTTAATGATTTCTTAACTATGTGGGCTCTTTTATTTTAAGATTCATTGGTATTCTTATGCTATTCAATTGTAAATGTTTCAATTTCTATCTTTTAGATACATTGTGACATATTCTCCACCCGTTGATCCAAATGACCCATTGGTAAGGAATCGAGATTTATCATCATTTTGTTATCATATAGGCAGAGAAAATTCAGTGATCTAACGGCCCATTTCCACTTAGATTCGCATTTCCGATGCATACCCATTGCTTCCAGTCCATATGCGAACATTTTGTGAAGTGTGAATGTTCGGATGTGGACAGAGAACAAGTTCGCATGCAAAATCTGAATGTAAGGGGAAGTGGGCCTTGAATCTGTAACTTGTTTGTGATTGATACTGCACTGATGTTGCTCATGGAATGCATTATCTAAACTACAAGTGCATTTTAATTAGTCTGTGCTACAGTGTGTTGAATGACTTGTTAGTAGTCAGTGGATGTTTTAGCTGCTAACAGCCACTCAGACATCAGATTACCCTTTTCAAGGTAATCTCTGCTAAGGTTGATGTTTGTGGCATACATGAATTGTGTATAGATTGGGGATTCCTCTCTTAAATATTCTATAATGATATCTGGTTTTGTGTTCTATTTTAGCTATGATATTTTGTTTAATTGTTTGCTTCTTTGTTAGTTTTTTCTTTTAGTTTCTTTATTAAGTTTCTTTAGTTTCTTTATTATCATGGGGGGGGGGGGCTCTCTCTCAATTAGTCTACCTATTCAGAGAGCTCCTCCTTAATCAATCTATCCTATATACAATCATGTAACATTTCTTTTCTTTTCCTTTATTTGTTGCACATTCGTAGTTCCTTCTTGTAATTAGTTTTAATGTTGCACTTGTATTTAATCGTATTGTATCATGTAGAATTGTATGTAGGGTTGATTGATAATAAATGAAATGAAATGAAAATGAAATGGGAATTCTTGCTATTCATTTATGATAGGTAACAAATAAACATAACAGGATTACTTTAGTTTTGTGGCAGGGTATTCATTTTTTTGCAATGGCATTTATGTAACTTGAAGGCCAGCTTGTATCACTCTTGTTACAGAATCAGACTTTGCTGGGCTGGGAAGCATATCACAAATCACTAGTTGTTTATTTTAGCTCCATGCATAGACATCTCAGTTGCAACATTTTCACAACTGACAAAGTCGCAGTTCTTTACCAGTACATATCAATTTGGTTTTGGTTCATATTATCCACAAACCAAGCTTAATACACTTTGTTGCTTTTATTCACTTCTTAGTCTATAATTTTCTGGGATATCCGCACTGGTAACAAGAAAAGAAGCTTTGCTCCAGGTGATTCAGCTCAATGGCCAGTTTTCAAGTGAGTTTTCTTATGCTTTACTGGCTGCCTGTCTGAGAAAGAGATGGATTTTTATGATTGCATTTATCACTGGCTTAGACTCATTCCATTTAAACCCCAAAATAATCTAACCTGCTGGACTGTTTTGTATGAGCTTTTACAGATGTTTAAATTGTAACAGCTTGATAGTCAGTGATTTTAAGGAACCTGGTTTTGGAGTCTAATTTTGAGCAGAGCTCTGGAGATTAATTGTAATAAATTGTTGTTTGGTTTGTTAACTAATGTGGACTATTGCCAAATCAATAACCAAACATATAATTTTTAACTGTTCTCTTAAATGACATTTGTGGTGCTTTTGGGTGATGTTTTTTTTGACATACTTTGGTCCTTTTTTGCCTCACAGATGGAGCCACAAAGGAGAATATTTTGCAAGAATTGGTGGAAATAGTCTCTCTGTTTATGAAACACCAGTATGTTGGTTTTAAGATTTCTTTTGCAGCCATTTCTGTTGCCAATCATCTGCCTATCCTCTGGCTGACCCTAGAAATGTTCCTTAGGGTGTAGGACCTGCAATTTGCTGACAATAGGGGCATAGTTCCCATAAATCAAGAATAGTGCTTAAATTTTTTAGCGTTATGTGTTTTGGTAAATGTATCATATATATGATATGATGGGGTAAAAATGTAACTTAGCGAATTCACATGCTTCTCTGCAGCACCTAATCCTTCTCATTGGGATCCTAGAATAACACATTTGGCGATTTGCTGACTGAATTTTTGTCTGGGCTATGGTACCCCCAACACCCCCTCTACAGATGAGGCGCAGACTTATCTCTTCTGTACTAGCAACTTTCCTATTGAAAATGCTACTTTCTTGGTTAATTTCACAATCATCACTTTGAAAGGACTACACTTGCCAGATCATATCAAACCTGAAATCCTAATTTGTTCGTGTCTATACTTTCATCAACGACTTATGAACGATATTACATTCCACAAATGGCTTGTTTGATCATTCCCTTATATATTTGACGTTTTCGCTTTCTTTAGAGTTTCGGTTTGATGGACAAGAAGAGTATAAAAATCCCAAACATGAAGTAAGTACTTGTTTCTTGTGTAAGATTTGAGATTTAGAGTTAATGATTGACTAGTGACGTGGCCATTTTCTTTAATAGGCCTTGTTCCCCACGCATGTACTTCGTTGTCCAGCTGAACTAACAACCTTTTCTTAATTTACATGTCCGCATGGAGTGGGTCAATCTTGCAAATATTGAGCCCTAGGGCTAGTTTGCTGTAATGAGGGAGTGTTTACCTTAGCCTGAAACACAGCATTAAGATCATGCACTACTTTATATATTTAGTAATTGAATACTGTATTTGCGCTCAATCTCAGTTTGCAGTACTGTTCCAAATTAGAATGCGTATTGTATGAATGTACGAATGCCGTGGTTCCTTTAAAGCCCAAATTTATTACTGCCTTTTTCTATCACAACAGTCTTGTGGTGGACTGCTTGTCTTCTTTATACAATTTTTAGGTTCACCCTGCCAGTGTTTGAAATGACTTTTATCACCATTATATGACTTCTTTTTTCATTTCTGTCTGTCATTGTCTACCCCCAACTTAGTTTCAAGCCATTTTGATTATTATTGCAGAGATTTCACCTGGTCTCCATCTGATAATTTAATTGCATATTGGGTCCCGGAGGATAAAGACACTCCAGCTCGGTTAGTTATGATGGAAATACCCAGCAGAAGGGAGCGAAGGTCCAAAAATCTTTTCAATGTCGCTAGTGTAAGTTTGTTTTATCTTCACTTACTCCAAGGTTTTTTGCATCTGAATCTTCTTCGCATTCATGTTATGAAGACTCTTGCCTTTCATTTTGAAAAGAGTTGAGGAATATGTACGAAATTTCCAGCAGATGCCCATAAATTTCATTGCAACGCTTTGATGAAAAACTGCAGACGATTTTTGTTCAGGCTCGCTTTTCATACTCAGAATATCAAGTGACAAAAGTTGTCTGTTAGAAAATTTCCTGTTGCAACTAGGTTTATCAATTTATTGTAAATGTTTACTTTCCTTTAGTGTAGAATGTATTGGCAAAAGAAAGGAGATTTCTTGGCTGTTAAGGTCGAAAGATACACGAAAAGTAAAAAGGTAATTTGTCCTTAGTTGTCCTTACCTTTTGCTTTAATGAACTCAAATTAAATTTCACAATATTATGTTGTTCTGTAATAGTATAAATATTTACAAAGTGAATCTTGCAACCGCTCTAGAAGTTCTCTTTCTTTATCGTGTACTTGTAGGCTGTTTTCAGTACGTTGGAATTATTCCGAACGCGAATGAAGGATATTCCTGTGGATACATTAGAATTAAAAGGTATCTGTCTTTGGTTACCTGTCTTATTCAATTTTAATCAGCGATATTTTTCCTTTAGAATTTAGCGATTGATTATTGTGAGTTACAGCTCATAGCCAGTTTAAATTTTAGTAACCTTTCATATATACTTTTTGTTTTGATAAATATGTGCAAACAAATAACTACAACGTGATACCACAGGGAACATCGATTTGCATTTCAACCCTGTGGCTATTGCAAATAGTCCACTACTGATATAGACAGAATAACAACATCAGCGACGAACGCTTGGATGTTGAGCGAAGAAGGACAAAGGGCATGGAACAAAGGACAAGGGACAAAGCACAAGGGCCGGTCTCCTCCGTGTGGTTGTAATATTGGCCTCTCATATTGGCAGTGTTTTTGTAGAATTTGGCAACTAGTCTTAGGATGTTTTGTTGATCATTCCCTTTCTTTTCTTCATATCATTTCTTTCTTTTCCTTTGTTTGTTGAATATTGAAACTAACAATGTTACCTCCTTGATCGTTGTCAAATGATGAATTAATATCTTTGATAGGAATTGCCGTCTGATTAGCAATGATGATATTTAACTTCTGAGGCAATCGATCATGGACCCAATATTTCTTCCATCCATCTTGTTTTTATTTCCCAACTTCTGCCCGTACTTAGAAACCATTCCTTTCTTGAATGTTGGTGCTTTGTGCTCCTTTGGAAGAAACCTCCCCCCTATCCTTAAGCGGTCATTCTATGCGAATGCCAGTCTTCCTTTTGAGACAAACTGTTTACTTGCAGATATTACCTTTCCTGGCCAGAACCTTAATTAGTTTAACTGTTTTAGGTTCCATTGATCTGTCATACAGAGTGAATTATTAAGTGTTTATTCAAAGAGAGATTTTATCACATCCATTTTCTTTCGATCTTTGTGGCCAAATGGAAGATTTAACATATTAAAGAATGCTGCATAATATTTAGGCTCTCTTTGTTCATCTATCTTCTCATTGGTCGGCTGTGTTTGGGAGATTATGGATTTGATCACAGCGCACGAAAGTTTCGAGTTTTTCCCAATTGTTGACTGTGACGTAAGGAATAATTGACGTTAACTTAGCAGTGGGTTTGCCTCGGTGAATATGTATTCATGTCCTTTTCATATTGATAAAACCCCGATATTTTATTAGATTCAGAACTTTAATGCCCAGACTTTTTCCTCTAGAGCCAATCATCGATTTTGATTGGGAACCAAATGGCAGTAAGTTTGTCGTGATCCACGGCGAAACGCCAAGAATTTCAGTCAGCTTCTACGCCATTGAAGAGGGAAGTTTAGGAAAAGTCGCCCTTCTCAGTATGTGCTTTACACAACAGTGTTGATATACAATTCATGTATTTTGTTAATAGGACCATTGCCACGTTTGCAGTATACTAAAGTAGTTGAAAAGTGAAGTCACTCCTTTGTTTTTTATTTGAAATTCTGAGACTATGTTCCCGTTACTGGGTTCTCCTCAGAATTGATCTGCTCGTTAGAACATCTTGTTTATATAAAGGCTTGCATTGTTTATTAAACGTAAGCTGATTTGTTTTTTTATAGCAAAGCTGCGCACAATGTTTAAAATCGATTCGAGTAGTGTTCGCATGTTATTTTACTGTTTATAGTTTGATTTAATTCTCCGTCAACCTTCCCACAGAAACATTTGATAAGAAACAGCTGAACAGCATTTTCTGGTCACCAAATGGGCAATTTGTCCTGCTGGCTGGGTTGAAAAGGTGTGTGAAATATATATAATATTTTTGTCAAAGTACACAAAATATTTCTGCACTGTTGCAACCGTGGCTTCTTTCATTAAATATTTTAAGGCCTTCTTTTGTATACAATCGACGATATGACTGATGTCGAAACCAATGTTGATTGGAGAAATGCCAATGTTCAAACCAGAGGTGTGCCAAAGGACTTGTGAGTATGGTGTAGCTACCGAAATTTACCGATTGGCCTGAACAAAGCTCCAAAATTGCCAACAAGCCATGATTCTTATGGCAATTTTTATGGGCAAACCATTGGGGTATGAAACCCCAGATTCCTTGCTATGGTACTCCCCTGATTGTAGTATAAAAGCATGTTGAAATTCTGCTTTGTTAGAATTTTTGTTATATATATTGTTGTAATACCGATATCACTCGAAGCACCGTTTGCATTAAATGTTGCATATCATTCAGTGAATTTGCAATTGTAGCATTGGGTGCTAGATATAACATGAGGTTTTATTAGCTTTCAATAGATTATTAAACTATCGAAAGCCAGTCGGCCTTCAGACATTTTCAAAAGCCACCAGCCGCTAGATTATCTCCTTTAGTTTATTGTAGTTTCATTAAGAGTTTGCCCCGCGGAGTTCTTTTCCGACGCTTGTTATTAATTCACCTTTACAGGGCATCGTTCCTTCATAGTCCTGTGAGCAATCACTTTTGCATTGTTAATGTCGATAGGTTGTAGATTTTTAAGCCTTTAAGTTGAACACAGCACATCATTTTTACTTATTTTGAAGCATTATTTATAACAATGTAATTTGATATGGATGGAATATGATATAATACTTATGTAATATAATATAATGTAATGTAATGTAATGTAATGTAATGTAATGTAATGTAATGTAATGTAATGTAATGTAATGTAATGTAATGTAATGTATTGTAATGTAATGTAATGTAATGTAGTAATGTATGGGATATGATATATTGATGTAATATAATTTGATATAAATGTAATATTCTATGACAAAGTACAGAATATATAGTGGTAGTTTTAGTACGATATGATTTCACTTGCATTAAGGGGACGATCTTGTTATGTACTCGATCGTTAGCACCCTTGACTTGTTATGTCAATCAATTTAGCAATAAGCGCAAGAATTATCTTGATTATCATTTTTTGAAGCGAGGAAGTTCCTCACTTTTCTATTCAAAGTAATAGCTAGATCTTGAGATTGGAGTCCTTGCCTTTTTAGTTGTAAGATGACGGTTCAGGGGCGCAACTGGGAAGTTTCAGGGGCAGTGATTTAATCCACATACATGTTACAGTAAAGATTTTTGGAAAAGTAATTTTTCTCAAATTAATGAACTGATAACATACTTTGTTGCTTTCAAGTTTAGTAATGGTCATAACCAGATTTGCACTTTTAATGGTGCAAAAACACAATAGCCAGTTTCACAGTCTTCTAGTAAAAAGGACGCTTTTATCCTTTGAGGAAGATAGCATGGGCCTAGACCTGCAGGATTCCCCCCAATTTCAATTCACGATCTGGACTTTAATTATCTGAGAAACTTAGTTGCTCATAAATTTTGATTTCCTTCCATTCTTAGCTTCAATGGTGTCCTTGAGTTCTATGACACGGGTGATATGACTTTAATGAATACTTGCGAGCATTTCATGGCATCTGATGTTGAATGGGACCCCACTGGTAGATATGTCACGACATCTGTTAGTTGGTGGGGGCATAAGGTAATATTATTTTGTATACCTGTTGCTTTTTATAAAGTGGCTAGATATTGTTTGGTATTGTATATAAAGCATTTGATAGAAAGGCTAGACTCTTGCTCACAAAAGTCAAGTTTGCTCTCATTACACTTTTGATGTTTTTTGTGATCATAACGGACGTAACAGTGTTTCTCGGAAAGTTTTACCAGTAATCAAACGCACGCTAGTAGATGTGTTCGTTGCTTGAATTTCGTATTATACGAAAAAATTGCGCAGGAAGATTGTGAGCTCACTGAAGAGCAAAGGACTAGATTGTTGTATGAATATGATGAAATGTAAAGGCGTTAAATTTATATAGCAGAGAGCGTGAAAACATGGAAAGTCATTTACATATATGTTATAATGCACTTATTATCTCCAGTGTTTTCTTTGGAGCCACTCGTATTTTGATATGTTGCTGTTGTTGTTGTTTGTCATTCCTGTAGTGATATTCCGGTATTGAGCTGAAATGACTTTGTTCAGGTTGACAACGCTTCACACATCTGGTCCTTCCAAGGCCGACTGCTTCAAACTCACCCGATTGATCAACTTTGTCAGTTTACTTGGCGACCAAGACCGCCAGCTTTGCTTTCAGATGACGATGTAAAGGTATTGTATTATTTTAGCTAAGATTGCACGTACATGGTTACCAGCATTTCCAGCTCTTGCTAGCACACGACGTTCCTGTTTTCTAAACACCCATTAAACTTATTGTTAAGACTTTTTACTGGAATAGCATTGAGGACATATACCTCCGATAAGGCACACATATATATGTTGTTGGTGCTGTGGGTAATTTGTCCTTTGTTACTGCAATTTATTGCTTACTATTATCATAAGTAATTTAATAAATATATGATATATATAAGATAAGATTAGGTATATATAGTACATAACATGTGACAACTCATATCAGAAGCAGGTTGGATATCACCATCGCCGATATTTCTCCATTCGTAGTTACCACTACGGGCCGCAGTTCGCACAATGAGATTCGTTTTTATACTGCAGGAGTTAAAGAGAAACTTCAAGAAATACCAGAAAATGTTCGAAGCGGAGGATGTGATGAAAGACACAGAGGCTTCAAAGGTAATTGTGCAGAAGAGCTGTGTAGGGGATTGGAGTAGTTCTAGTCTTGCTGATTATAATAATCATCAATATCAGCATCACTCTTATCATGATCAGAGCCAATCAGTCAACCAATCAATGCTATCATTTATGTACGTCTTTTGGGTCACTTAATTGTTGTGTCATCTTCCACATAATTATCAGATATCCTGATTATAATATCAAAAGCAGCAAAAGTCCTTGATCACATTTGTTGATTTGTTTGTGACAACTAATATGTTCATGAGTAGTCAGAATCATTTGCATTTTCCGATTTCAACAGGAAATTCTTGATAGAAGAAGGACATTGTTCAAAGACTTTGACGAGATTATCAAAAGACTTCAACTTTTGCACGGAGATGCAAAAGAACAGAGGATTCATCTCCGTGATGGTAGGAATTCTTCACCAATTTACTCTAAGATATGTTTTCCTTTCAAGTCTTAAAAAGATAATAGGCTAGGCTGGCTGCACTCATTTTTCTGTTATTTTGAGCATGACACTTAAAAGGCGCAGAATAGTTTTCATATAATACGCCTTTTAATTTTGGACTAAGAAGTGGAAGTATTTTTTTGGCTACTGAAGGCATCTTTTTTCTGTCCGAAACTCATAAGAATATGAATTGCCGGCTACTTGCTGTGGCAGTCGAGTTACATTGATTTATCTACTCGGTTTTTGTTCACAGCAAGAGATTACGATTTTGTTACTGATATCTGTTTTAAATTTGAGTTATGGTAAATTAGCTGATAACTGTCTTCAAAATTTCCACCTTCAAACTTTGTAAGTTCATTATTTTATATGCTATAAACATAGAAGTCCACATTTGTAGGTTATTCAATCACTGTTCTTTTTCACAACTCGTTTACAATGCTCTGAGTATTTATCCATCTTATTGCTGACTATAATTTCTTACAGATCATACTTGGCCAATTTATATGCCTTAATACTCCAATTGGATCCCCTCCAAAATGCTCTCTCTCGAATAGGTCCCCTTGTTAGAACGTTAAAGGTTTATAACCACCTTCGAATACTCCGTGTCACATTTGATGGTGAACACTTTGTTATAGACTGTTGCTTGTATTTTGCTTGTTCGTTTGATAGAATACAGAACAGGGTTTTGAAGATAAGCTTTTTATGTTGCATATATCGCAAAGTTCTATTGTCCCCTTGAATACACACTCCTTTGCATAGGCCCTCTTCCAAGAAGTGTGAAAAATGAGTCAGCCTCGATGTGCCTAGTTTGAGAGTTAACTGTATGTTGGTTTTTTTTGTTTTTTTTGCTTTTTATTCAATGTTATCCTCTTTATTTTCGCTAGGCGTCGACACTGATTCTCTTAATATCGAAACCGACATCGAAGAAGAGACAGTTGAGTTTTTCATTAAAGAAGAAATTGAAGTATTGGAAGATAGCGAGTGATCAGGGAACGACATTAGATTTGTTGATTGAAAGGGGGAAAGAAGGCCGTCTTAAAGATCCTCACCATAGTTTGTCTGAACAATTACACGCAAGTTTGTTTTTGGTAGGCTTTGTCACTGGGAAAGCCTGCTTTATCGTTTTTGAACTATCGAAAAAATGACACTTGGTCTCTTAGATTCATTGTTTCTCTTAAGTAGCTTTTGTCATGGGTTTACTGATGTTTCATCTTTGATGATTTACATTTTAAATTTGTGTGCTTATGACGTAGACCTGCGTAAACTACATAAATGGTTTTTAAGGCATCCGTGGAAAAGATATCTTAGATTTGATGGATTTAGCTCGAATTTGAACTTGAAATTGTTACAATATAAGCTATTTTTGCATAGATATAATAATGGTTATACAATTCCAGTTATCAATTTGTATCTCGTGCATTTCTAACATGGGTTAATGGATGGCTCCCAGAAGTTTTTCACTTTAGAATAAACACGTCTACATGTAACAAAGAGCGATTTTAAATAACGTGTATAAGCTTTGATTCCTTTGGTTCTTGTCGATCGCCTGCATTTAGAGATTTGACTTTCATTCAAGTATGAACATGCTGTTGGACATACCCCCGGATTACGTCGCATTGGTGGTTGTACAACTAGGACGGTTGCATGCACAGTGGAGTGGGGTGTTAAGTATATAACCACACATATCGCATTCAACTAACGGTGGTTTAAGTATTTAGTTTATTGAACGAGTGAAGCAGTAATTATTTGTTACTGATGTCAAGAACTATAATAGAATTGTTGAAACCAAAACGTAGGCTTGCGTAGCATGTGGCGGGAGGAGCAGGCGCACATCTAGGAATTATTTAGGGCTGGGGTCTCATCAAGAAAAAAGGGCACGCTAAACTCTTTCTGGAGAAAATGCATCTTGAAATTCAGAAACATTTGGAAAGATTTAGAAACAAGAAATCGTATCAGGACCTCATTGCTATTGCTGTCATGTATATCAAAGATTATAAGCAGTTCTACTCAGCATAAAATATAATAATCAGTTGCAGAGTCCTATGAAAAAAGGCCACTTAACTTTTTCAGAAAAAGGGCAGGAGTCTAGACCCCCTGTATCCACTGAGACTGCGTACTCTTTTCCTGTTATTATTCAGGGTTTTTAGGGTGCAGTTCTAAACGAAATATGGAGAAATAACTAGAGTATTATATGATGTATGAATTTTGAGAATCCAGGATTAGTCTTCAATGTGGTATCCACGAGAATAATGTGTAGCTCTAAATATTCTTTAGAATCCCCTGTTATCGCTTGTTATAAAATTTTTGGCTTTCTGAAAAGTAATAGTTGCAAAACAGCCTCTTAGTAGCGGTTGTTGATGTTAGCTTGTAGGTAAGGAGCTTGGTTTTGATTGGTTTGTAAGATCCGGCGCGCAAGCATGGGGTGGATCTAGGGGTATAGACCCCTCCCCTTTTCCTCAAGAATGTAAAAGTGCCCTTTTTCTTGGGAAATTTTGAAACTGTGTATTGTATTTCCGTTAAGAAGACCTGCTTGTAATCTTTGTTTTATGACTTCTTTTGCTTCTAAATCTGAAAAGTATGGTTTCAAGAAACATTCCCGTTAGAAAGTGTTTAGTGTGCCCTTTTTGTTGTTTAGACACCATCCCTCGAAGGTTTCTAGTTGGACGCCTGGCAATGTATATTTGTTTTGGTTCAATATTCTGTACAGTTAGATATGGAACAAATATGTGAGCAGTGAAAGTTATTAAAGGCCCAACAAAAGTTGAAATTTAATGGATTATTGGAAACGAAAAACTCACTTTGGTGCAGACACTGCTTTAACACGCAAGAGTCAATTTGATGGAATTTGCCAGGGTCCTCTCTAGTGCTTCATGGAAGTCCTTTGAAGTTGCAATGCAGAAAAGAGTGCTTTACGGAATGCGATTTAAAACTTAAGTGTTGAAGTTGCTAAAGTTTTTTAAACATTATCTTTGATTTTCTAAAAGACTACGCTAGACAGTCGAACAACACCATGTTTATATGTAGCTTTGACCATGCCCGATTTATCAACACTTTCCCCATGATTAGATTGCATTACTCATAATCTTTCTTTTATATGTTATGTAAGTTTTAGTCTAAACGGTTTAATTTAAACACCTCGACATAAATTATACAGCTGTCTTGAATTTAATTAACCTCTACACATGACCTTTACAATTAAAATTCATAGCATCTATCCATGTTTGTACCACCTTAACGCATGCGCAAATTCGCCGTACCATTTTACCAGCGAACTATGGCTGGGGCTGTCACATTGGAGCCCAAGTGAGACATTGGTATTGGGCTGAAGTCTGAAAAGTCATGGGGAATATCAGATCAAATCATAGTTTTGATTTGGAGCAGGAAGATATTGAGGTATGGTTGATGCCGTATGCAAGTTGTGAAGGGAATGCGTGTACTACCGCTGTTCAGTCGATTAGCAACCAGACCTGTGTAGAAGTGAAACTAGAATTGTTTCCGTTTCAGGGGTGTTAGAAGTAGTACTCAGCTATTGCCCATTGTTTCACTAATATCGTTTGACTTTTCTGCAGTTATTGATTATATAATAGACTGTGTGCCATAAATTGGAATGCTGCTCAGTCATAGCTAATTACGTATCATAATAATAATAATGTATTGGTTTGAAGTTGTTGCTTTAGCTAGCTCTACATTACAGAAATGCGAGGTAATTTAACCCAACTATGCCAAGCATCTTGCTTTTTTCTGCAGGACTTTGTAGTGAATCTCTAGTCCTGAGGTCATATTTGATGTCTTTTCTTATAAAATACCCCTGCATATCATACGTACATGAAGGTTTTGGGTATCGACATTTGCTTTGCAGTTCTTTGCTAACAAGGCTTCAAACGTAGATTCATGGTCGTCAAGTAGTATTCTAAGTGCCCGATTGTATACTCTGTCTATGTTGTAATTACCTGACATTTTTACCTGAATTTTTTCTTGGTCTTAAAAAGAATCAAAACCTGGCTTTGGGAATAAATGGTGGTGTAATAACCAACTCCAAAGAGGTTGTACTACTTGGTGTCACAATTGATTTACAGTTGAATTTTAAAGGCCTTGTCAAAGAGCTCTATGTGTGAAGGGCAATCGTAAAGTGAGTCCATCTGCAAGGGTTGCCAAATATATTGGCATGCAAAAATCAAAATTATTGTATCAATGGTTTGTTGTGTCAAAATTCAAGTACTGCCCCTTGATTTGGATCTTCTGTGGAAAGACATCAAATGACAACATAGACAGAGTACACAAACAGACACTTGGAATACTACTTTATGACCATAAATCCACACTTGTAGATTTGTTAGCTAAGAAAGGCAAATCAAATGTCCATACCCAAAACCTGTGTGTACTTCTGATTGATGTACGGATTCGTGTATGTGTCTTCAACAACTGATTCTTCCTCATAACTGCTTTCAGGATAGTGTCTACGAAGCAGACAAAGATCAAGGTAATGTTTGTTTAGTCTTACTTACTTAGTTGGAAATGTTTTGAATAAAGTTGCTATCTCATTAGTCAAAGTGGACTAACTGTTGGCACTTTTGTTTCATGTGTTTATGTATTTATCATACTATGATATCTATGGAAGGCTAGTACTGTTATGTCTATGGTAGGCAAGTTCTTTAATCTGCTTTGTTTTATGAATCAATCTTTGCCAAATGCCATCTGATTGTGCATAAATGAACTTCCGTAATTTACATAGCCAATGCCCTTGTTTGATTTTAGGCATTGATGCAGAGAGGAATCTTGATCTTAGTGTTTTGTTTGATCTGCAACAATTGAGGGAAGTGTCCTCAAAGCTAAAGTAAGGTGTCTTTCTTTGTTCTATAACATTTGTTGGGCTAGCTAAGTTTTGTTGTGGTACAGAATACAGTGCAGGCACCAAAGCCATCAATTTTATTGGTCAAATTTTTTGAGTGGATTAGAGATTTATGTAGACAATATTGTTATAAATTCTCATGATTTCAGTCTTTTTAATCATGTATTGAGGTATTTAAATGTGAAATACCATTTTCCAGGGACCAGTGAAATTTTGTTAATATTTCTTTATCATAGTTATTGCCTACTTACAACACTTCTTGTGGCTTGTTTCATTTTTTATTTTTACTCTTATCTCATGCTTTTCTCTTTCTGGAATAAAGCAATTATATCTTTTTTCATATGAAGGGAAGAAGGGGGTCCTAGCTTACTTCAACAGCATCACAGCACCCTTGTACGATGGATAAATGAGAGAAAAGCTCTTGGAGATGTAAGTTGTGTCCTCAGTTTTTATTGCAAGGCCATAGCTGTGGAGGGATTTATTTGCTTCAGAGATTCTTCTCATCTTGACATAATGAGACAGATTCCTTTCATTTTTGTGGACAAAGAACCAGTCATATGTGTTAGGCACCTTTGCATCTACGTGCCAACTGCCAAGTATATCCAAGGTTTTGTCCATGAACCTGCTCAAAATTAATGTTCTTATCTGTGCCCTACATCAAACCCATTAATGGCCATTTTTCAGCTTTGTGGTGTTTAGGCATACTTATACACTCAGATTATGCTTTTATAGGAGTCAATTACTCTTGGAAGATTCACAGATTTTCTTGCCAACAGAGAAATTGAGAAAGATGTCGCAGCAGAGGTATTTAACTTCTTAATTAATCTCAGTTATTGTTTGTACTTTTTTGTCTCATTATTTAACTTCAAAGTTGACAAACTATGATAAATTATGCATGAGGTAAAGATCTGTTTTCCTTTGGAACTGTATGATTCAACTCTGTTTGGTATGTTGCCATGAAATAAACTCAAAATTCCTAAGACTTGGGCACAGATCTTGTGTATATTTCTGAAATCATGAAATTTGATCTTAGTTCTGCCATGAAAGCGGAGGAGATTCTAGGTTATAATTTTTAGTTATCTCAGATGAGTATATAAATATGAATATAAATATAAATAGATAATATATATATATATATATATATTTATATATATTCTATTTATACTATTTGAAATGATGTTTATTTCATAGTCAAACAGAAAGAGAATACTGGAAAACTAAGAGGGAAAAATATCATCAAGAGGCTTGAGTTTAAGTGCTTTTGTAAATTTGGTAATTTTTCTTTTGCCAAATGCTTAGACTTTTGCAACCTGAGGTTGTCATGGCTCATCCTTTTTTCACTTTTTTGTAGATTTTCAGGCAGTTTGATATTGAAGGAAATGGTGTTGTGGATATTGACCAGTTTCATGAGGTAAAAAGCATCTAAAATATGTGATTTTTAGATTCAAAAATATTAGTAATATCAGAGACTTTTAAGACATAGTGATTATTCATCATCAATTGATTTGTCAGGTATATATCATTATGCCATTGTTATATAGCTTACCATAATTATGCTTATGGAAGTACTCCCAGATGTTGCACATTCATTAGGCCAGTGGGTTGTGGGATAAGATTGACTGAAATCTTTAAATGAACTAACATTTTGCTAACTAAGGCAATATTGGTCTATTTCTTATGGAGCTTTTTTATTATCAGTTTTCAAATTTTAGACTTCATTTTCAATTTCATTTGAAAAGGAATGTCTACATGTTATTCTCTTTATTCCCAATTATAGATTTTAGTTAACAGTGCTGGTAGCAGTGGAATTGGCTTCAGGAATGACTTGCAGTTTGTCAATGGATTCTTTCAGGAATATGCATATACACCAGGTAACTTGCCATTGTTAGAGGTATATTACAAGGTCTTATTACACATTACATATGTGTAGTGCCTGTCAGTGTCATATTTGTGAAGTTCCTGTCTGTCTGTTTAATAACAACTTTTTTAGGATTAACTGTCCAATTTAGGACATAGTATAGGAAGATGTTTTCATGCTTTTACTTAAGAAAATTAATTGTATACCATCAACCCTCTAGAGTTAAAGTTTCCATCTTGGCACAAGACCTCAACTTTTTAAAGTATTTTTCGAAATTCTGGATAACTCCAACATGCCAACATACAGCTTGCCACCCCCCCCCCCCCCCAATTGAAAGTCATCCTACATCCATTTTACAAGGAACAGGATTAGGAACTTTGAGCAGCTAGGAAGCTCCAGCCTCAAGTCTAGGGTTCCTTATAATAAATATATTTTCAGTCCTGTTCTTCAATAGGTAAGTTGAAAAATTTACATTATATGGCCTTAGGAGCACAGAAACACTTCAGATACTAAGGGCCTCTGGACCCCAGGCACCCACTCCTTTTGACGCACCTGTTTTGGCGAGTCAACATCTCAGTGGCTTTTTCCTGGGAACGGTGTTTTTGCAATACGAGTATTTTTATCTCCCATCTGCTGAAGTAAAAACTGGATATTGCTAATTTCGAGCAGTTGGCTTCGGGTATTCAAGTTTAGGTGTTGTTCCATTGCTACTTTTTGCACCAGAATAGTAAGAAGTTTATTGAAAATGAACAGGGTTAACTGTTTCACAGTGTTTGCTCCCATCTTTTTGTCCCATTCGCCATTTTTTCGGGCTTGATATGCCCTTTTATCGAGCAAGCTACACTCTTTTGTTGGGCACCTGTGCGTCACACCCCCTAATGCATGAAAACAATGAAGTTTCGCACATGCTCCTAGAACCCCATTTCCCTGTTAGATTAGCCTTTATAGGTCTGCCTAGCTAAGCTAGGTAGCGTAATGCAAAGTAGAACTAAATACTTTTGCTAGAGAAACGTATATATGATAATGAAAAATGCAGCGGATGCAGAACTCGAAAATATAGTGGTATGTCATAGAACTATTTTAAAATATCGCGCTTGAGGAGCATGCCCGGCTAGCTCAGTCGGTAGAGCATGAGACTCTTAATCTCAGGGTCGTGGGTTCGAGCCCCACGTTGGGCGTTGTTTTTGTTTTCCTATAAATCTTTTTCTCTGCAGATTTCTGTTATCACGCGATTGCTTGTATGCTGCTTTCCAATTTTTCACATGTAAGCATAACTTATTCACCTGAACGGTATACTCCTTTTTTGTACATTGCCGCGACTTCCTTGTGTATTATACTATTCCCGTCTGACTATAGGGTTTCTAGACGCCTTTACTGACGGCAAGACAGTCGTATCAAAGCATGGTAAAAAACTAGCTAAGGTAAGTTTCCAACCTATTTTCATTATCCTCGAATCACAACCTGCAAGGTTTCCTCGCAGAAATGTGTTTGTAAGACATATTGCATTCACTAAGAGGTCATTCAAAAAGTTCGTAACGTTAGGGGGTGAATGGGTATGTGCCAATTTTGTGATAAACTGTTATGAAAACTATAGGGGGCGGTGTCAAATCACTTTTGTTACGTAGCACTAAAAATTTAGTGCAATGTTTTCACTTTTTCACTTTTTGATGAATGCTTTCTAAACATACTCCAATAAAAAGAGTTTACGACCTTATAGAGTTTGAGTATTGTATTATCCTTAAAATTTATCGTAAATTTAAGCGATTTTGAGATTCAATTTGATATTATTATAGAAATATACTCTTTAGAAAATTTGAGGTTGGTGTTGTTGAGGGGTTTTATGCCAAACTGTTACATAACAAAAGATGGGTTATCAGCTGGAGTTTGACAAGCGGTTATATAGGGATGGGGAGTCACAATGACAGTTTTTTCCATTTCATACTTTTTGAATGACCCCTAACTTACACGCTTTTTTATAAGAAACCTAGCTCTAGGCCTAGTTCCAAAAGTTCCTTATTTTCGGACCTCCAATAGTCAAATTGTAGTAAAGGTTCCTTAACAGCTCCTTAATTATCACTCCACATTTACTGCCATACAAATGGTACAGACAAGTAGAACATTAAAATTCTGAATTTTGCCTTTAATTTTGGCTATAACTTAAGACAAACGAAACATGAAACACTTGACACAAGCACAGCATACGATCTATGCTGATTTGGGCTGAAGATGAATATAAGCGGCTTCCTGATTGTTTGATGTTTTGGCATTTTTCAAATTGAAAAGTTCCTTAGGGAGTTTTCCTTTATTAGTATAAGTTCTTTAAATATTTCGGCATTCTACATTTAGGTTCCTTACAAAGTGGCTCCTTATAAAAAGGCGTTTAATTAAATGAATAGAAGAATTAAAATTGGACGCAAGGGACGTGTCGAAGTTGGAAGTGTCACACCCCCACTTTTGAAGAAACGGCGGGTAATTTTTTGGCTCGTCAGTAAAATGTTGGCATAGTACTCGCGGGGCTGTCAGTATTTGTCGTACCTTTTCAAGCCTGTCGGTAAATTTCTTGTACTACATCCCCCTTACTCGAAATTCCTTCTGCAGGTCGCTGCTGAATATAGCATCAAAGTCAGAGCTTTTATTTCGACAAGTTTTGCTTCTATATGTATTTTTACTAAGCACCCAGCGGAGCTTTAGTCGCGCCCTGCAATCTGGTTAGTGGAAAATATTATCTTCTTTTACAATGATATTTCTCAGTTCTTGGCAAAGAGTCGTGCTCGGAGCAGCGCATTATCTGTACCAACACTGGAAAGCTTCTCAAATACAACAGACATGCGACTCAAGGTGCTCTGGGCTCACATTTCATCGATGAAGGAGAAAGCAGAGTTGAAAGGCAGGGAACCATCATTACAAGATGATGAAATTTTGAAACCAATCACAAGATGTTTTACATCAATCGAAGTATCGACCAATAGAAATGATATCAATAAGTATGTTTCTCTTATTATGTTTTGTATTTCTCCTTTTTTGAATTTGTTTGAAGTTAGGACTGAATATGTAAGTAAACCATTTTTTAAAGGTACTTTCTTCGAAGGGAGCTCATCTCAGAACCACTCATTTATAGCTTCGGACAAACAGAAAACGGAACCCTTAATGAATTTTTAGAGTCAACAAAGAAGCATTTCAAAATCTTTGAGGACCAGACTCGCATTTTTATGGTTTCTGCATATATTCTAGAATGATGTGAAAATGTCCTTTAAGTAATATACAGATTTATTGATATATTTATTTTATCAATATCATTGTACTAGAAATTTTTATTATGAATCTTATATATTTAATTTTGATGCATTTCTTTGTTATTTGGTTGTTTTTGTTTACAGGCTTACAGATGGGGACTCAAGGACCTTTTGGCAGTCAGACGGCCCTGCAAGGTCTCATTGGATTAGGTAAGTGGTGTATACATTCAGTGAAAATCTTAGTCGTTTTCTATTAGCACTGCCTAGCAGGTTTTTGCTATGGGGACATAAGACATGACACCAGAGGAAGCGATGGGCCTTAATTTGAATAAGACACCATTATCACCGACTTTTTACAAATTTGCCAATTTAATAATTCAATAAAGCGCAGTTGTGGAATAGCATCTTCAAGTGCGCTATGCAATCTATAAAGATCTGACAGACAAATTTCTATTAAAAACGTATTATAGAGAAATGATTCTAACTTTTTCTTGAATGTTTCCACATCAGCATATGGTTTTACTTCATTAGGAATGTCATTCCATAGTCGAGGCCCATCTCACTCATTGGCCTATTTGCAAATGTTTCTCTATTTACTTTGGGAAAATCTAGTTTCATTTGCATATTATTTGACCTTAGTAACCTTACACTCTTACATAGTTTCATATTATTTTTCATATATTGAAAAGCTGCACCTTTCAGTGCCTTAAAAAATCGAGTTAGAATTTTATGTTCAGTTTTAAGATGTATGGGTAACCAATGAAGTTATTCAGACATTTTTGTGCTGCTTTTATTGGCTTTCCTTTCAAAGCTTTTGTGGCGCTGTGGATGCGATGGGTTTGGTTTTAGTGCCAAAATAATTTTACGTACCATCAAAAATCATGCATTACATATGGATAACATTGATAACATTGTTATCTACCAGGTTGAAAATCGCGCCAAATGTGGTTATTCGTCAACTTTCCATCAATGTCGCCTCCACGGATGAGAGTTACATGCCCCAGCATGTTATCGTAGCGGCAGGTAGGGACAGCTATCATCTTACAGATCTCAATGATATCAAAATTCCCGCGCATTTCACGGGCAATTACCCGCTGATCGTGAACATGAAGACATACTACCCAGTGGTACAAATTAACATCAAACGTTGCCATAGCGATGGATGTGACACGAGGATCAGACAAGTAAAGGCAGTTGGATATAGGTATGCTTTCAAAATAAAAAATGTAAAGTAACTTAATGTAAACATCTTTAGTAGTTTTTATTACATAGATACAATAGCCTATGTCTACGATAGTTTATTTCTTTAATTTTGAAATGGAATTGTGTGTAGATAATTTTGAGTGTAGTATAGAACAAGAGAAAGATATTGTGATTTTACCTTTTGATGTATATAAATTTAATTTTAAGATTTTTGATTTGTGTAGCGCTGTAGATTTCAACGTATGGCAATATATAAGAATCATTTTCTCGCTTGGGAGGAAGGTTGCCAGGCCAGATAGAGTGAAAGTAAAGTTAAATATTTCTTATTTGGTTCCAACTTTCATTCAAATTCAATAGAAATAGAACGACTATGGTTTGGTCACCCGACTTCAGTGTAGAAAAAGAATCTGACGTTCCCCTGCGTATATTTGGCCATGTGAAATTGCACTTTTTTTCTTGTTTAGAGTGGTGAAATCAAAAAAGGTGACTGTAGTTGATGCCACTGCTATGTGGTATTTGTCTGTATTGGCATCAACAGCACAAGCGGCATTACCTATCGCCCCAGGCCTGAGAGATGCCATATTGGATCATACAAAGAGTGCATTGGTTCATATACAACCATTAGCACTGTCTTCCATGTCTTCAGAGCTACCGGGATTTTTAGGGGACAATGTCATGGGGCAGATGGAAAAGTTTCTTCATAATATTGTTTCGTAAGTGTTTTTGGTTACTCATTCCTTTGGTTTCATGGTACTTATGGTAGATGACAAATTAAATATCGATCATCTATAAGAGTATTTCAAGCATCAGAGTTGTTGTGGGGTCTGTTTTTGACAGCGAATGGTTGAAAACGGAGTTAGGCCAAGAGATAGAAAGTCTTTGAGACGGTGTATGTTTACTGTATATTTACTTGCAGACTATTGAATAAGGTACGTTATTGAGCAGAGGGAAATCAGAAGTAAGAATACTTGTATGCCATTATCATCTGAAGTCTATGATTTTTATTAAGAAATGTATACGGCAGTGAGCATAGCTGCCACATATTTGAGAGCTCTGTGAGATCTATTTTCTCCCAACCTAATTAACCAATCATCATGCAAGATTTTGACTACACATCCTAAGATTAGGCCCATTTTGCAAGATGATTGGTCAATTAGGTTGGGAGAAAATAGACCTTATCAGAGTTCTCAAACATTTGGCGGCTATGCCACGACAGTGAGATATGATGAAAGGTCATTTTGAAATTATGATAATTTTAAAAGCGCATTTAAAAGGCATACATTTTTTTTTGATATCTTACTGTTTTTTCATAGAATTGTGTCTAATTCATCCTGGTCTTTGCTAGCTTTCAATTTTGACTTTAAACTAATCAAAAGATTCGTTTTCTTCCTATGTCTTTATGTCCTTGTGATCACTTCAAATTTGTGATGCAGAATGACGGGGCATTCGTCTACAGATGACCTTTGTATTTTGTTGGAGTTTGCAATTGCCAGGGGAAATTTAGGAAGCATTTTGAAAGTGTTGAAAATATTATACGGTAAGTAAATGAGCAATGCGCTGTTTTGTATGCACGTTGGAAATTTTTTTGAAAGAAATGATTTATCTGTTGAAGTACTATTACCTCTGATATGTATGCAAGAATATAAATACCTGAGTATGACAATATTTCTGCTTTCTGTTGTTGTTTGTAGTAACGTCTGTTACTTCAGTCTCTGTCTTCCTCTTACCGTAATGCCTCGATTCTGTGCCTCGATTATGTCCCCGGGGCCTTAAGCGGCTTTAATTTTGTTATAAGAGTCCTAGAGCTTTCTGTCCATGGCAGGTGTTTTTATTTATATGAAGTTTGCATCGCAGATGATAGCTCTAGAAAGTTGAGAACAAATAAAATAATGGATTTCGATTTTTAGGGCGAATTGATGAAGAGTATAACGCAGCTACTCTGATGAAAAATCTTACCGATGTGAAGGAGAGATCAGTTAGAAAGCATGGTTTGTATTCTGAGTATTTTTGTTCGAATATCGAGTACATGTTTTTTTTAAATTTTATAAAAAACATTGCACAGTTTTCATTTTTCATGATGAAATGCTATTATAGATTAATATTGAGACGTTTGCTATTGAAAAAATTGTAGGTTGAATTAGGCGCTGAAAATTGTATCTTATTCCACCAGGAACATTACTCGATGTAACGGTTGCTTGTTGTGACGGAGGCTCAAAGGAAGAGACAACTGTGCCATCAAATGTTCTCAGAACTCCCCAGAATTCTGAACGTAATGTTACATACCTTTTTTGCTTTATTTCCATTTCCAGTATTCTTTGTTTTTGTTTAATGTATATTTATGTTTAATATTAAGTAGCTTTGGTATTAGAAATGAAGCGTGTTATATGGCTGAAAAGTTACAGGCAGGCAAACCCGTAACGAGTTATTGTTAGTGATAAAGCCATGACTTTCGTCTGATTTTGTCCCTAGTTGACAGGTTCCCATAAAAGTTTGACAATCGACCTCAAATGAATCCCTTGTGTGATTTAGATGACAGTGGAATAGTATACATTCTCCTCATCTTTTGTAGCTTACCTTTCGAGCAACGGAAAGACAAAAGTAAATTTTGCATTCACAACAAATTCGGGGGAACTTATGACTCTTGCAAAAGTTTTTATCAAGGTTTGCTATGTTATAAGTTTTTATTTGCTATTCCTATATCTTCTAAGTTAATTCCATGATTGATTGTATCATATAAACAATGAAAGTATGGGAGGACGGATTCATTGTGCATTTGACGCCAGTTTGAAATCTCGTTCTTGTTATTCTGCCTCGTTGCCGCATGAAGCTAGTGGGTATAATCCAATGCTATTCATTCACATTTAATTTCTGTTAACTTATTTTGTTTTATTTTGTTTTATATTTATCAGTTATCGTCATCTTCCATAGCCAGTTGTTCCACCTTCAGTTCTTGCTATTTATAATCTATTTTCACGCTTTACTACTTAATTTTCTTGCTGTTTGTTTTATTTACATTGTTTGAATTGCATGTTTTTATTATATATTTGTTCGTTCTCTTTCGTCTAGTTCGAGTTCATTTTATCGTAGGTTTCGAGAGGAGCTATTGGAGCAGAGGAGGGCCTAATTTTTGTCTTAGATTCGTTAGATGTGTACGTATCTTTCATTAGTCTTCTCATTTCGTTGTCTCTTGTCTTGCAACAATTGTTGAACCCTTTTCATTCTCTGCTTTTGCGATCATATTTCACTGCCAATATTTGTTAATTCTTTTGCACTTAGTGTTCATTGTGAATATGACACATGAACAACGTACGAAGTCTTTGTATACAATGGCAGAGTACCAAATACTATATTGCCCTTTGCATTTTAATAGTAAGGATTTTGAAATAAATGAAAAAATTAGGAGTGCTAAAATGTTGGATTACAATTTTTCTTCTTTTTAAGTTATATATATTTATATATATATATATATATATATATATATATATATATATATATATATATATATATATATATATATATATATATATATATATATATATATATATATATATATATATATATATATATATATATATATATATATATATATATATATTTCTTCTAATACTACAGAAGAAGAAATATTTGAATGTCTAGAATTATTGAATTTTGTGGAAATATATGGTGAAATATGTGGTATTTGCAAAAATCGACTTTGATCTTTTTTATGTAGGAAATCCCCTGCCAAAAAGGCGGATGACAGTCCGGTAGAAGACAGATTTGAACGTCTAAAAGAATATGATTCCTGGACAAGTTCGGATTTCAAGGAACTTTCATCAAAGTAAATAACTTATTTCATCTTATTATTGTATATCATTATTAATAAGATCGCCTTTCTACGTTTTTCAATAGTTTTTATATTTTTCATGGGTTCTATTTCTTATATTGGCAACTAGTAACCCAGTTAAAGTTTGAAATTAGTTTGAAATCTTAAGATGACAAAATATTATACCTTGTATTATCAAATTTTACTTTTTGTGTCTAGAATTAAATGTGGTTATGAACCAAAAGAGGAAGATCCTGTTGGGTATTTTTGTCTGGACAAAGAGTGGTATGGAATTGTTTACTGCCACATTAGCAACATTATCAATGCTCTAAGAGCGTGCTTTTGTTGGATTCAGTTGTTTGATTCATTTGTTTGATTCAGTTGCTGGATTCATTTGTTGGATTCAGTTGTTGGATTCAGTTGTTTGATTCAGTTGTTTGATTCAGTTGCTGGATTCATTTGTTGGATTCAGTTGTTGGATTCAGTTGTTTGATTCAGTTGTTTGATTCAGTTGCTGGATTCATTTGTTGGATTCAGTTGTTTGATTCAGTTGTTTGATTCAGTTGCTGGATTCATTTGTTGGATTCAGTTGTTGGATTCAGTTGTTTGATTCAGTTGTTTGATTCAGTTGCTGGATTCATTTGTTGGATTCAGTTGTTGGATTCAGTTGTTTGATTCAGTTGTTTGATTCAGTTGCTGGATTCATTTGTTGGATTCAGTTGTTGGATTCAGTTGTTTGATTCAGTTGTTTGATTCAGTTGCTGGATTCATTTGTTGGATTCAGTTGTTGGATTCAGTTGTTTGATTCAGTTGTTTGATTCAGTTGCTGGATTCATTTGTTGGATTCAGTTGTTTGATTCAGTTGTTTGATTCAGTTGCTGGATTCATTTGTTGGATTCAGTTGTTTGATTCAGTTGTTTGATTCAGTTGCTGGATTCATTTGTTGGATTCAGTTGTTGGATTCAGTTGTTTGATTCAGTTGTTTGATTCAGTTGCTGGATTCATTTGTTGGATTCAGTTGTTGGATTCAGTTGTTTGATTCAGTTGTTTGATTCAGTTGCTGGATTCATTTGTTGGATTCAGTTGTTTGATTCAGTTGTTTGATTCAGTTGCTGGATTCATTTGTTGGATTCAGTTGTTGGATTCAGTTGTTTGATTCAGTTGTTTGATTCAGTTGCTGGATTCATTTGTTGGATTCAGTTGTTTGATTCATTTGTTTGATTCAGTTGCTGGATTCATTTGTTGGATTCAGTTGTTGGATTCAGTTGTTTGATTCAGTTGTTTGATTCAGTTGCTGGATTCATTTGTTGGATTCAGTTGTTGGATTCAGTTGTTTGATTCAGTTGTTTGATTCAGTTGCTGGATTCATTTGTTGGATTCAGTTGTTTGATTCATTTGTTTGATTCAGTTGCTGGATTCATTTGTTGGATTCAGTTGTTGGATTCAGTTGTTTGATTCAGTTGTTTGATTCAGTTGTTTGATTCAGTTGTTGGATTCAGTTGTTGGATTCAGTTGTTTGATTCAGTTGTTTGATTCAGTTGCTGGATTCATTTGTTGGATTCAGTTGTTTGATTCAGTTGTTTGATTCAGTTGCTGGATTCATTTGTTGGATTCAGTTGTTGGATTCAGTTGTTTGATTCAGTTGTTTGATTCAGTTGCTGGATTCATTTGTTGGATTCAGTTGTTGGATTCAGTTGTTTGATTCAGTTGTTTGATTCAGTTGCTGGATTCATTTGTTGGATTCAGTTGTTGGATTCAGTTGTTTGATTCAGTTGTTTGATTCAGTTGCTGGATTCATTTGTTGGATTCAGTTGTTTGATTCAGTTGTTTGATTCAGTTGCTGGATTCATTTGTTGGATTCATTTGTTGGATTCAGTTGTTTGATTCAGTTGTTTGATTCAGTTGCTGGATTCATTTGCTGGATTCATTTGTTGGATTCAGTTGTTGGATTCAGTTGTTTGATTCAGTTGTTTGATTCAGTTGCTGGATTCATTTGTTGGATTCATTTGTTGGATTCAGTTGTTTGATTCAGTTGTTTGATTCAGTTGTTTGATTCAGTTGCTGGATTCATTTGCTGGATTCATTTGTTGGATTCAGTTGTTTGATTCAGTTGTTTGATTCAGTTGCTGGATTCATTTGTTGGATTCAGTTGTTTGATTCAGTTGTTTGATTCAGTTGCTGGATTCATTTGTTGGATTCAGTTGTTGGATTCAGTTGTTTGATTCAGTTGTTTGATTCAGTTGCTGGATTCATTTGTTGGATTCAGTTGTTGGATTCAGTTGTTTGATTCAGTTGTTTGATTCAGTTGCTGGATTCATTTGTTGGATTCAGTTGTTGGATTCAGTTGTTTGATTCAGTTGTTTGATTCAGTTGCTGGATTCATTTGTTGGATTCAGTTGTTGGATTCAGTTGTTTGATTCAGTTGTTTGATTCAGTTGCTGGATTCATTTGTTGGATTCAGTTGTTGGATTCAGTTGTTTGATTCAGTTGTTGGATTCATTTGTTTTCTCTTGCATGAGTGCTTGTGATAGAGTTGGCTATTTCTAGTAAAACTAGTCTACTTATTTGATTTGATAATGGTTTGAAAATGTGAACGAATTTATGTTATATTTTTTGCTAGCAAATAAATGCTTGTGTTAATATTACTTTGCCATTTAAGTTCTTTATCCAGAAATGCTGATTGAGACTAATTTTATCAAGGAAATGATGTTTCATATTCATCAGAATTTTGACGAATCGTATGCTATTAGTTTGCCATTCTTTTAGGGATGACACAGATGTTCACGTTGATCGGATGAAATCAGGCCATGTAAGTTGACAAATTGCCGCTGTGATTCTGTGTTGAGTTTTGTTGATGTGTTCATTTCATAGTTGGATGTTGACTTTAGGACAGCGAGAGATTAAGGGACACGTGTGCATGTTTGGTAGATCTCTGCACATGATAGCTTATTCAGCACTCCTAAGATCCCACTGTGTGATATGGTGTCTTTCCATGTTAATCTTCAGTAAAAATAACGTTAGATGGTTTTTTCGATATAATGCAGAAATGCATGCGACGATTACAGATGGGAAGGCAAAGCCGGTTGAATATCATCGTTCATTTTTTCAACATTACTCGTTTTGTAGAAGTTTTCCGCCTCTCTTAATTGATGCAATCTGTCATGTGGCAATTTAGGTTTCAGCAACTACGTACTTTTAATTTGTCTACAATTTAAGAACAGTACTTTAAATTGTGCATTTTAGCGGTCAATACTGCCTTTGTTTCCATAAATGTTCATTTGCAATTAGTGACCTGTTTATTTGGAATATATGTTTACTGGCAATCTCAATCACTTTTCATGCATTTTTGTGTTGCTTGATGAGTAAACAGGATTGCAATAGTAGAAATATCAACACGTGGTTTTGTGTCTATGTCATTGTGACTTCATTATGACCTCAAGCAAGATCAGTGTTACATTGAGACTTCACACTCAAGAAACTAGGACTGATATTTCTTGCTTCCAATGAATGAAAGTAAGAATGGAAATATTGCATTTTAATGTCTTATTTCCATCGTTTCATATTTACCGTAATGCTTTCTCTCTGTTTGCAGTGTGTGGTAGTTAAATTCTTAAAGACAAGGCAGGAGTCAGCCGAGAGACTTGGAATCCTTTGTGTCAACTTATTTGGCTACGAAACAGAGAAAAGCTGCATTGATCTGCAAGACACAGTTGTAAGTAAAACACAAGCGTGATATCATTCGCCATTTAAGGATAATGAATTGAATTAGACAGTTTTTGTCTTGGAAGATATGAATATGGTGGACTGAAATAAGCCAGTCAAAGCTATTCACTAGTGAAGACATACCAATTTTGATTTACCTTGCCTCAAAATTTCTTTTAATTTACACAGAAATTGCTTAAGGTAGCTCGTTATCTTGTATTTTTCAAATTTTAAGAAACGATACACGGCTCTCCCTGAGAATATCAGTGACAAAGTTCCTGGACTGACTATGTTTCTTCACATTTTGGGATTTCTAGATGACATGGCAACTGATACTGTAAGTTTACTCACACATAGCCTCTTTTTTGAAATTTTATCTGTGTTGCAATTTAGCCTCTTAGTAACATATAAATTGTGAAACTACATTTTCTGTCGCATGATGCATCTTTAACGTGATCTTGCGTACAAAATGTTACGTTTGGATACAGATTTTTCGGTAAATTTTTGTAGGTCCCGTTTAATTTATGTCAATTTTCTGTAAGTTTCTTATTACAATCGAAAGATACAAATTAGTTGAAGTCAGGACAAAGGGAACGAGATAAATGGGACATCAGTCTACTGTTCCTATCTTTGAAGGACCATTGCTGACGTGTCTCTGTCCACGTTGGACGGACATTGTTAACATCTGTTTAATTTTCTCTCGAAAATTCATCAGGTAGTTAATTTAAGTCATTTGAGTGTTTTGGAATCGGTTACATAAAGACTCAGAACCCAGTCGTGTGTAAACAAAGTGAGTTCATTGTCTCACTTTGACTCTTCAAGTATACAAGGTGAATAGTTGCCCATTGGCCAATCATAAGGCGAAATAGACGCATTATTCATCATATCACGTGTATGCGCATCTGGCTATATATATTGTATATTGAATGTCGGACCATAAAGTATGCCAAATGTATGTTCAAGCTTTTTTCGAGCTTTTGTGAAGTTAATATAGGATACACTGATCATCCATTGCAGATTAGTTGAATAATTAAATGAAATATGTATGATGAAATGAAGTAAATAGGATCATGAATTTTATATATTAAATGATAGATAGTCGTTAGACGAATGTCAGTTTATAATTAATCCATTACTATTTTCTGTTTTGAATAGTTGAGGGTGAAAACAATGAATCGAAAAGATGAATCAGTAATGGAAAAGGTTTTATTTCTATTTCATTTTAACATTCAGTTGGCCTTGTTTTTCGTTCATTTTTTGCAGTTTTGTGACGGCGCAGTATGCAAGCTCAAGTGACAAAGTCTATGGTTCAATCCCTAGACGAGTGACATCAAATTTCTTTTCTGCCAGCCAAGGAGCATAGAGAATAGACACAGACGTGATGTGGGAGTAGGGAATTTTGAAGCCCCCTATTTAAATGGCGTGTTTACTTACAGCTAAGAGTGTCAGTCAACTTTTGTTGGTTAATCCTAGTTACGTCACCACTGAAGTATCCTGTCATCTAATGATATGACTTGAATAATAGTTTTATACTTAATAGTACATAGTTTTAACATTCGCAAGTTGTAGCTTTATTTATATCTGCATTTTAGGATTCCCTCTTGGACCTAAACGATGTCTCTTTGCTGCAGATATGGGAACTGTATATTTTAGCTTCAACGAGGTATTTGAGATACTGAAGAAACTTAGATATAAGATATGATATGGCGATCAATCGCATAAAATAGACGTAATGAGCTTCGTAATATTTTGCAAAAATTTACTGATTATTGATGAATTGTGTGGTCATAGAATCACTGAATTCTTTGTAATGAGTAATTAATCAAGGGATTCTGTTTTTTGACAAATTGAAAAGCGTGTTTGTCAACTTGGACACTTTTTCTTGGACTACCTTTTGGTTCAAGTGTACAGACATTGCCCTAGTTCCTTTTCAATCCGTCGTTCTTTTAAGCATGATGTATATCTGCAGTACAGTAATGTATCCTTTTGTTTCCATAAGTTTGCCCATTTTAGTAAGATAGTCTGAGTGAAGTTTTTCTTTAGGGGCTTTCATAACGAAGAGATGGTTGTCGCCTGCACGTTGATCCTCAGCCTTTTCCATCAGACGCTCTCTCACAGGAAGTCTAGGAATCAAGCTCGTAGCGGTCAAGGGCATCAAATGGCGCAAGGACAGAAAAGCGAAATTGAAGATGAAGATGTTAGCATCTGTCTGCTTTTTTACTGTCTTGTTTTAGTCTCTGATACATTAAATATTAAACGGGACAACTTCTACTCAAGATATAAATGTGAAGGCAATATTACTCTTCGCTCTATTGAACGTACGTGGTTTGTATTTGATATGTAAAGTCGGCCCGCACGGGTGCCAACGACTGCTTTGAAGAATTTCTGATAAGCATGGGTTCACTCACATTGCCTTGTCTTGTTTGGCCCGCACGGGTGCCAACGACTGCTTTGAAGAATTTCTGATAAGCATGGGTTCACTCACATTGCCTTGTCTTGTTTGGCCCGCACGGGTGCCAACGACTGCTTTGAAGAATTTCTGATAAGCATGGGTTCACTCACAGTGCCTTGTCTTGTATATTTTAGAACAGCCAAGCGTCTACTGAAATATTCCACCATTTGTGTGACATTGTTGATGATGGAACTGCTCCAGCAAGCATTCTAAAGATCGCGCAACTCATCATTCTTGATGGTATGCATTTCGCCATTTCTTTTTGGATGTATTCATAGTATTTTATGAGTTCTATGCTTTGTAGATATGTATCGGAATCTCCAAATAAATAAACTAAAATAATCTTTTGATGAGTATTGTTTTATCGTCGGTTCCTGCGTGTTTATTTTAAACTTCACCATATTTTGTCATTAATACAGTCTTAAAGCCCTTTCAATTTGTGCTATCCTTCTTTAGCAACACCTTTTATCACTATTATTCACTATAACTGTTCAAGATCAGATTCGCGACGAACAGCAGAGACATTTCTTTGTCTTCTGAGATGTCTTCTCTTAAAAATGTTATTCGACATTAGATCTAGACTAGAATGACGACATAACTCGACGACGATTTAACCGATAAGTGTGACCTAGACAACATATTAGTTTAATATCTAACCCAAACAGGGCCCCGATTCTTCATCTTAGTGAATGAGCTGTCAAATTGTTTTAGGCGCAGAGGTGTTTTTCCCTAATGCACAGGCACGCCGAGAGCACCTTTTGTCATTGGTTGATCAAGTAATGGAAGAGAAAAAAACTGTGTCTGTTGGTTACACCTTCGAATCTTTATGCCGATTTTTTAGCAATCGTGATGCCGGGGGTTTGCTTGGCCTTCCTGATACCTTACCATGTGTGAGTATTTTGCGATAATTTCCATAACTGTGGATATGTTGTTCTCGCTCATTAATCAAGTATATTTTACACACTTCATTAGTATACTGCTCTTTTTTGAAAAAATTGTTATTATCTATATGGTTCTATTAATTTTTTATTCATTTTCTCTTAAGTTAAGTTGTATATTCAACATCCTCTGCTGTTTTTTACCTTAAGTTCATTCTCTTTCATGTTTTCACAGAGTAATTTTGACAAAGAATCGGTGGTCCATGTGATGCAAACATTAGTATCTGTCGCATATCGAGAGGTACACCTTAAAAATTTTTATCGTAATTCGTTTAATTATTTTTAGAAGTAGGTTTTTGTAGAAATTATTCCATCTTTTTTATAATCAAGTAGAAGATTAACTTAGAAATGCAACCATGATACCTTTTTTGGTGGGAATACACACTAGGCCATTGGTGTTACCAACGTGAAGGGCACTTCCATTTGAAAATTATGATATGCTAAAGAGGACAAAAACAAAGAAGAGAGATTATAAAGTCTATCACTTATGTAGTGAGAGAGAATTTTATCAGTAAATAAGAAAAAGAGTTTTGAATAGTGAAGATCACAGTTGCAAGACAAATGAGCAATAATTATGTCATATATTAGTTACATAATTCTGAATAACTATATAATAAAGTTGCCACTGCTTTTCTGTTACATTTTTGTTATTTTTGGTAAATAATTGATGACCATTGCATCAATATTTATCAAAATTTTTTTCCAATGACAAGAGTGCCAACTATATAAAATTAGCAAAATATTGATTTCGAATGGATAAAAGATTATCAGGACTTTGAATATTTTGAAATGTAGCAAAATGACGGAGAAAATAGATGCAGTTACTTCTGCTTAACTTTCTCGTGGTGAATTCAAGTTCTGGTGAAGATCAGCCATTTTTTTCTATACAGAAAGATTTGCTCTGCTGTTTTTTTGTAATTTTGATCTGATATTTGCTTTCAGATTTTTGTTGTTTTGCATTTTAGTGTGTTGCTAGCATGACGAAGGACGAAACACAAGAAAAATCAAGCAACCTTGTGCAACTTTTATGCGCCATGCAAAAGAGTCTCCTCATTTGGTGCTACACCAACTGTTCGAGTAAAACAGCGGAGGCACAGTCAGATGCAAATTACATTGTCCTCGAGTGTAGGTGTTTTGTCGTTATGTCATTTGGCCTTGGGGGGGGGGGGAGAGATCGGGGCGTAGAAATTTCTTCTTCCATGGTGCACAACTAACCTCTTTCTAGACTGTTCTCTTTGCATGTGAGAAGTTTGCATGTTCCAATCATAGTCCTCTTCGTAGCAGAACTTAGAAGCGGCATCTATTCTATTTATAATGGACATATGTAGTACAAAATGGGATTTTTGAAATAGAATTTCCGCCCCCACAGCCACACCATACTCGGTTCACCGTAGGATGTGTAACCTCTTCGAATTGCCCTGCGATTTCCGTCCACGCATAGAGTGCAATAATTCGCTCTTTGGTTTTGTTCAAGAAAGGACTTGTATTTGCAAATATTTTATTTTGGTTTTTAGATGTCCGACTTATGTCCAGCAAGTGTGAAATGGTTCTTCAGAAGCTAAATCAACTCGAAAAGAAGGTAGTCAAATTTGATTCCCTGCTGTGACTTTAGGTCATTTGTGTCCGCGTTCGGCATTTTGAATTTGTTCCAGGTATCTCAGGTCGTCATTTCCTTTAGCTTGTATCTGTATGTAAGTTTTTTGCCTAGTTGATGCATAAAGTTATGATTCTAAGAGATTAGTAGCCTTGTAATCTAGCCATTACACAGTCAATTTGTCTCATCTCATAGTCCAAAACATGTATAGCCCAATAGCCGCAAAACCCAAAGGCCGCTCAAATGGCAACTACATTCTAGTCAAAGTATTTCCCCCCTTACTGACCCTGTTTCTTTTACTCTTCTAGACTAGCATTGTGGACCGACTTGAATATACCTTCATCTCTGTTGCTATGAGACAGCTGGTAAGTAATTAATATTGTCTTTGGCTTCGCAATTGTATTTGCAATTATCTGATATACGCGCGGATATATCATCGTAATTCATACAGACACCTTTCCCACCAACTCGTTGACAGTTATCCACTCTAATGCTAAATAAATCTAATTTATTTAATGTTTGTCTTCTATTCAATGTTTTAGGGTTTTTTTGCATGCGTTATATGATTTCTTGTCTTCTTCATATTCTTTTTGCAGGTTCTTTTCTTAAGTTTCTTTGCGACATTGGATTTACCATGCGTCAAGCTTCTTCACATTTTGCAAAGGATGAACAAGGAGTTGAAGACACTTTCATCGTCAGTGCCGAACTTATTCCACCAATCGACGCCAGATGATGGGAAAGAAAAGGAAGATAGCGTTGTTCTGCGTAACTGGGATGTCGAATCAAAACACAACTATGATAACAACATGCATTTAATGACGGTATGCCAGTACTTATCTAACTTGCTCGTTTTATTGCCCCTTTAAATACACATTTGAAAACTGTTATCTATCATATTTACAACCGATGTTTCCTTCACTTATAAGCTGCTAAGTTATTCCATTCCATATATTTTGGATCGATATTTTGTATGTGTTTTAGGTATTCAGCTGCCCAGGCTGCACTGAGTTCAAGGTTGTGTTCGATCCTAGATGTGAAACTGAAAGAAGGTATGTAGAACGTATGTTTTTTTTAGATATCTCTGGTGCAATTACTAGTTGGAGCAATTTTGCTGAAAAATAACGGGCATTTTTGATTAAAAATCATCCGTGCTGATGTTTCACCTATTTTTGTAGCATTCAGTGATGAAATTATTATATGCTAAGACCTATAGCCTATTTTTCTTTACTACAAAGTGAAAATATAGCACATTAGTCCTGAGATAGGCTGCTAACTGCCTTGGAAAATCCCCCATCCTTCCTTCCCAGTTTTTATTCCTCCCCATGTTATCCTCCTATATTCTCTTCTGTTTTTCATGCAGGTATGACTATCTAGAGTTTACTGACTCTAAAGAACAGAAGAGAAAGTTTGATCAAAAAGTTGGATCGCCAGATTGGCCACAGGTGAATCTTTTTCGGTGTAATTTCAAATAGTTTTTTTCAAGCTTCATAATAAAAATAATAATAATACAATCCTTTAAAGTTGGTTTTCACATAGCTTGTGATAAAACTAATTAAGACCAAGTATTTACAATACTAAACGTACTCTGAAAAAAAGAAAGAAACTCAGATGCAACGAAATTCTAATTTTGAAAAGTAGTGTTTTTGTCATTTGCAAATTCTACAGTTACAGTCCTCTCTACTCCAACTTTTTATGCACTTTTTGAAAGACCATATGGAAGTTTTTCCTTTTAATGTCATTCTGAAGGTAGTTCCTTAATATACTGCCTCGAAAGATTAAACCACCATTTCCATATCTAGTAATGTTTGTGTGAGGCAACATTAGCAGGTTTTTCGATCGTGAATAATATTGACTGCTCTTTTCATGGAACATGTTCCATATAAAAGATGGGTTTTCTTTGTTGATAAATTTATAAATCTCAATTATTAACCTTTGCAAATTTTTAATATGAATTTTGCAATTTAATTCGATCACCAATATGTTTCAAGGAGGTTCCAGGAAAATGTATAGACCTTATGTTAACAAATCATAAAACACTGTTTTTTGGGAGTCAAACTTTTGAAAGGGGGTTTAGTGACTTTCACCACATGGTTTACACCATACTAAAGACATAACTCAGCGAAGTTCCTCCTAAGGTCATAAACCATCAAGATCATAGTAAATTTTCTGAGGCAAAGTTTTTCACTGATCTTTCAAATGTTTTGAATAGGGAAATTCTTGCAGATTATGATAATTTTGAATGCTTAATTGATCTTGTTTTAGAGAAGCTTGCACCCACTAAAAATCAACCATTTGGGAGATAATAATAGACTTGTTTCGAAGGAACTAAGAAAAGAAATTATGCGTAGGTGAAGATTAAAAGATATTGCAAACAAAAGTGATAAAAAGGAAGATATTTGCAGATATTAACAGCAAAGAAACAAAGTTGTCAAAATGAACAAATTAGAAAAGATGAAATTTTATCGGGACACAGATATGTCTAATGTCACAAATGACAAGCGTTTCTGGAAAACTTTCAAGCATCTTTTTTCCAATAAATCAGGAAGTGTTTCAAAGAGTCACCTTGTTTGAAAATGAATCTGTAATAAGTTGTGAGAGTCGAACAGCAGAGTGCTTTAATCAGTACTTCATCAATATTAATGGTTCACTACCCTTTGAGCCCTATGTGACTATGCCATCTTATGTCCCATTGAGAGACTTAATTATTGATGCGCTCAGAAAATATGAGAATCATCCAAGCATAATTTTGATTAAAACCAGCATACGATGTACTCAGAGCATTGAGTTTCAGTCAATCAGCTGTGTTGATATTGTAAATGAAATAAGCAACTTAGATCGTTGAAAGAAAACTAACGGTACACTCTCAATTGACATTATAAAGAAGATCCCAGGAATCTACCATCCTACTCAATTAGCGAGACATTTTGACTCAATGCTCCTGTCCTGCGAATTCCCTGATCGTCGTAAGGCCGTTCAAACAAAGACAATCGCCATAGTAGTGGCGATTGTCATTGTTTAAAGCATCATGTCGTCATAGGAAGGTATAATATGTAAACTGTTTGATATACACTGCATAATTCAAGATAATTGAATATGTACAAACAACAATGTTAATCCCAAAGTATATACTTTAGGTATTTATTATTAGTATTTGGCTATCTTGTGAGATCCCCCCCCCACCCTTTTTAAAGCACTCCTTGTCAAATGCCAAACGTTATATGTCAGTTATCACATATCAAAAGTCTCTTGTCAAATGCCAAAGGTCATATGTCAAATATCAAATGTTAAAAGTCACCAATGAGTTTCTTTGGTGGTATTAATTGCATCATTATTTTCTAGACCGTAGTCTTCAAAGCTGGCCAGAAACTCCACTTTCTTTTCCATTCCGATGGTAGCAACAACGAATGGGGTTACAAGTTTAGGGTAAAATCATCAAATTTTCTGTATATATATTTTTCTTCGTTTTCTTCGAATTACTTTAATCGTCTACTGTCCGTCAATATTTGTTTATATTAAGTTGTGTCATCTTTCCAACTGGTTAATGTTGTGAATACTATGTCAAATATCGAATGAGGATGGCAGTATTTTTAGTGTCAGCTCCTCCACTGCTCTTTATGTAGTTTGATAGGTTATAATATAACTGATAATGTAGGAATACCACCCTTACAGTCGATGTATTTAAACCGGTATACCTTCTCAGGGTTATGCCTTTAGAATATATTGCATGGTATAGTATAGTATAGTATAGTATAGTATAGTATAGTATAGTATAGTATAGTATAGTATAGTATAGTATAGTATAGTATAGTATAGTATAGTATGGTATAGTATAGTATATTATGGTATAGTACAGTATAGTATAGTATTGTATGGTATAGTATAGTATAGTATAGTATAGTATAGTATAGTATAGTATAATATAGTATAGTATAGTATAGTATAATATAGTATAGTATAGTATAGTATAGTATAATATAGTATAGTATAATATAGTATAATATAGTATAGTATAATATAGTATAGTATAGTATAGTATAATATAGTATAGTATAGTATAGTATAATATAGTATAGTATAGTATAGTATAGTATAATATAGTATAATATATTATAATATAGGATAGTATAGTACAGTTTAGTATAGCATGGGTTGTTGATTGTTATTTTTTGACCTCTCTTACAGGTATCAGCAATCGGTCGTCCCGATATTGCTGTCTCGTGGATCTTCGATTTGCAATTGAACATAGCAAAGTTATTTGGTGTCCTTTGTAGCAATGCAATTGATTGCCGAAGAGGTATGCTGTAGTCCGTTTAATATATACTAAGTCTTCTTGCATCCATTTCTCTTGCAAAAAGGAGATGGGCCTCCTGTTCGCTGCGGACTGTTTGCTATAGATAGCTTGTAGATCCTTTTGAAAAGGAGGTAAATCCATGATGATCGAATCAATCTTTTTTTCTCCCTTCTAGCTCTCGAAACACAGTCAGAAAAAGCCGGTGAAGGCGAGTTAGCACTCCTTCATAGCGAGCTGTGGTCATCTCTCTTCCGTGGTGGTTATCGAATTGGAAAACTGCAGAGATCGTTGTCAGGATATTATGTATGATGATTTACTGCAACAGTCAACCTTTCTTATTATATATTTTGTTTAGTATAAACTTTCATTATGTTTCATTTCTTATCATTATGCTTCAGTATCTTTCAACAATCTATTACGCAGCAGGAAATGTTACTTCAATGATCCAGTTTTCTGTTGGATGGATTAAGCGTTTTTGGCATAGAATCTGCTTTTTCAGAATTAAGAGTTACAGCATGATTGAGAATTTTATGCTCTCTGAAGTATAGGCATCGTTGTGTTGCTTTTACAGGGTTCCAGTCCTGCAGACTCCGGGGTAAATACGTTTTTGGTCAAGCTTGTCGATGAAGAAGATGAATCCACGAAAACATTCATTGAAAAGTAAGTTTGTTTATACTTTCAGTGAACCATAAGAGATTGTCAAGTTTATGTCAAATAAGATCTGAAGGCGGGTCATCTTAGGAATGTTTTGTGGTTTATTCGAGAGTAAGATCTAGGTTAGTATAACGCCGTGAAAGTTGGTATATATCAATTAGATTTATGCTTTGAAATTAATTTTGTGTGTGTGTGTGTGTGTGTGTGTGTGTGTGTGTGTGTGTGTGTGTGTGTGTGTGTGTGTGTGTGTGTGTGTGTGTGTGTGTGTGTGTGTGTGTGTGTGTGTGTGTGTGTATTTATTTCTGCATTTTTATATATATGATCCAGTTTATCTTGTCTTACTGTTGTTTTGCTTTGCTTTGCACAGCGAAATCATGATTTTGTTTCGTTTTGACGATTCGACGTCATGAAGATAGGAGCAATTATCAAGACTGCATGACGTCACATTCATATTAGTAAATAACTCCACATTGTGGTCAGTTTAATTAATCTTTTTTATCTTCATTAGGTGCCGGGCTTCGAGAAATGGTCATTATCTTGGTGGTAGTACTATGGACTCAGCTGTGCATTCAGTTTTTGCCGCATTAATATGGCATACTCAAGAAATGAGAGAGCAGATTACCCAATACCGTGAGTTTGCACAAAGTACCCTAAACTAAAATCTGTCGTTTCATGGAAATATCCTGACTATTTTTAGACTTCATACTCTTTGCTTTTTGTTTTGCCACTATATTCTGTCCTTGCGATGTCCCCATTGCTCTTGATTTTTTTTGTTTAATTTACTGGTTTGTTTTAATCTGCTTCGTTTCACTACCTTGCCTATACTCCATCGCTGGTCACCACAATGAGCTTCCACGTTATATTCCACCTTCCCAATAGGCCAGCTGCCGTGCGGACATAGCCCGGGCCCAGCCATCCTTTTCGGAGTATGTTTTGCCCTAATCTAGGTTGTTTTTAGTTGACCTTGAATCTTGAACGAACCTTTCTCTGTGATCTAACGTTTATCCACCTAACACTTTGTAGAAAGGAATCTTAATTTTTGTGATTTTTTATCATTATCAAATACATTCACACTTGTTTGAAATATGGACTGTAAATTAGCAATAAATTTATCAAATGTTATTTAAAATTTTCTTTTGTGCTGATCGATCTTTTCTATAAGTGACGGGTGATCTCCACTATTATTTGTCTTGTACCCAAGCTCCTCTCTACCCTATCCAGAATACATACATATATATATATATATATATATATATATATATATATATATATATATATATATATATATATATATATATATATATATATATATATATATATATATATATATATATATATATATATATATATAATGTTGCTGCTGTCAGTTGTATGGGTATATCATCATTCATATGAGATACAGAGGGTATAATTTCGATAAAATTTCATATTTTGTATAGTATTTTGTTGTATATTTAAGCACTAATAATGAACGAAATTAAATAAAGTTAATTTGGCTTATGATTTTTTAGAAATATTGTGAGTAAAAGTACCTTTTTCCTTATAGTGAGCACAGATCTTTCAGGTGAAATTCCTTCGTCCATCATGGCTGCCTTTGCAGCGGCGGAGAATGTCCGGAGGACTCTGGTTAGTTCTTCGATAGTACTTATTTTAATCTTCAAGTGTAAACTTTATTCTTGTTGTTTGTCCTGTTATTTTTTGCAGTCACTTTTTTACAAGATAACGAAGTTTATTGCAAGGTTGTCAGTACTAGGCCATAGTATAGTTTTTAGTTTATATTTTCATTTGCAGTTGGAAAAGAGACAGAAACTTTGTGTTTTGGTGGAGGAAGCTAAGGAAGGCGAAGGACAGAAAGATGTTGAAATGATCGACCCAGACGGTCCAAGTAAGTGAAATTACACTGTTTATTTTTGCTTGCGTAAATACAAACCAGATTGAAAGTCTTCCTTATCATACTGAATGTCAAAAGCTACGCAATGCAAATATTTAAAGAGGAAGGCCTCAGTCACTCGAGAGTGCTTTTCATGTGACACAACGTCATTGGCTCATGCTCTTAAAATCCCAGTTCGTTTTGTGAGTTTTCAAATAACGCAAATTTCAAATTAAAGCAGCCTTGAAAGCTTTTACTCAATTTTTGTAAATATTTATTGTAAATAGATTGTTTCATTTTCTGCTGCTGAAAGGTACTTATTGTTTCAGTTGTTTTAATTACTGTCGTTGTAGCTCTCTGTTTTCACTTAATCACAGTTATCATCATCTCTATTACTTAATCTTTTATAGCATTTGTAATCATTCATTATTTTTTGTTTTCATCACAGTTATTGCTTGCAAAGAAAAATCTCTATTCTTGCTAAAATTCGCTGGACTATCAAAATTGCCGAAGAAGACTAAAGATGTAAGGAATTAGATAGAATGCCTTTTCTGTCATGCTTTTGCAGGCGATGCGAAATCTTACTCCTAGCATTCTTTATTATGATAGTCGATATGTTATTTTGTTTCATTCATTACCGCAGTATATGAAGATTATAGGTAAAAGTCTAGCAGACAACTTTTGCTTTCCATCCAAATTGAGGCGACTGCTGTAGCAGTGCAAAGATGAGAACTTCTTCTAAAGCAGTTGTTTCCAAGCTGGGGTCCACAAGAGGATTATAGGGAACCTCGAATGGTTGCTTTCACTTCTTCGACACGTTGTTTTAGTAACCTATATCACTGTTTGTTTTTGTTCCCCGTGAAAGTACGTCAATCGTACCATCTATTTATCCCCCCAGGGAGACCATGATTCGAAAACGTATACCGTAGAGGACCGCGGTTCAAAATAATTGATGGTTTAGGAACCACTGTCTTTGAAGTGGGAAATTGATATTGAAGTTATATTTATTAGTTGAGTTTAAGATGAGAATTTAGGTAGTCTGACGCAAGTGTCAAGGTATCGTCAATTTTATGATGTATCTTTTTTCAAGGCCGATTCTCTACTGAACAGAGCAAATTCTATCCATCGCACCCGTTCATGGGGAAAGCATGACTCTTCAGAATTCAAACTTGTATGTATTATTCAAATATGGAAGTTTTTTCCCAAAAAATTCTTTGCTTTATAGTTTTTGACTAACTGATTAGGCATGCGTATTATTTCTTATGAAGGCTTCGGTTTATTTAAATATTAATCCATTCTTTATCATCTCCTTTCATCGATTCTGTGTTTTGGTATTTTTTTATTATTTTTGTTGCAGGCTCGTTCGCAAAGTGAGAGTATTTCCATTTATGACAAATACCCAACTTTGCAAATGGTGACAGATTTTATTTCTAATGAGGCCCTGTCGCCACAGAGGTTTGTCTATTTAATCATAGTTCTATTTTTTCATCTATCTTATCAAATATTTTAGTCGTCCTTTGTCATTTGTTTGTATTGGCCGAAATCATAGGAAAATTCGTGTATATGATGCTGAAGTTCATCTGCAAGAATCTTCTTTTTGTTTCAAACCCCAGCAATCGAGTTGACGGTCTTTCTCTTTCATCTTCTTTTATAGGATCCAAGATTTATTAAAACAGAGACACCAGTATGCCAACAATGTATCGAATATTTATACTTTTGCAAAAGAATACATTCAACAATCAACCGAAACTGATTTCTTTGCGGTAAGTTTTCAACTGATTAATTACCCCGATATATATATATATATATATATATATATATATATATATATATATATATATATATATATATATTTATATAAATATTTGTATGCATATATATAAAAACATAAAAAAACTACAATCAAGGAGGTAATTTAAAATATAGAATTATGCTTTTCGAAGGTTTCGGCAAAATCTATATGAAAATTCATTTAGTTATTTATATGATTTTGAAATTTTGATTTGAGTAATTATGGGCAAACATAGGTAGTTGATAATCAGTTTTTAAATATTTAGCAATATGTATGGAGGACTACTATTATAAATATTGAAGTAATGATTATCGATTATCAATGCTTATCTCATTTTGACTATCTTTGACGGATCGAGTCTTATTATCTAAATACACCAAGGCAGGTAGCTTGTGAGAAATTTATCGATTGTTGTCTTATGTTGATGATGATGGTAGGATGAATCAACACCAGCTATTTATCAGATTTGTAATTATGTTTCTTTCAGCCCCATGTCATCCTGTTTCTGCAACAATTCTTGCACTGTCAGCAGAACTTTCCTCGCCACTACTGCGACTTTCTTAACGGGTGTGGCCTAGAGTACGAGACAATTGTGAGAAAGCATTTCTACTTGTTTATAAAGGACTACAGTGCCGCCGTTTTGCAGAGAACGAATTCAACATTAGTCAGGTAAGTTCACTGTTAGGGTGCTATAGTTCGGTTTTTGAGACAGAAAGTGTTTCGTAATTTGCTTGTTTTTCAAGACATCTTAAATCTACCTGACAATCTGTATTGATGACAATCAGGATTTTATTATTAATAGTCTTTTCGTTAGTTTTTCGTATTATTTTTTGTTATTTTCTTATATAAAGTATAACATTTTGCAGTGTATGATGTGCAGTACTATCATTGATGTCATGTTACTGTCTGGAACATATTCATCATGCCCTTTTTGATATCGTACAATTGTTTCAAAATTGTTTTAGCAATCATTCAAGTCGCAATGCTCCGGCACACTTTTGCATTTTAGTTTGAAATAATTTTGCTCATCAGAAGTTGCTTGCTTACCGCTTCTATTTACAAATATATTGTCTTTCATTCCAGTGGTTTGGCTTTCTTTGAAAGTGCCAGGGCCTACTTGTTGCATTTTCTTACCGTTGATTGGAAGGTGAGTCCATTGTATACGATTGAGAAAATGCTTTAACGCCAAATTAAGGACCATCAATGATAGAAATTTTATGTTACGAGGTTTTGCTTTCTTTGTCATTAGGCCATTCACTCTACCTTTTAACATTTATTGTTACGTTGCAAATAGTTTCTGCAGTCAATGTTGGCGTTCTTTCTTAAAAGAGCTTGCTTGAAAGCGCCAAATACAATGGCGAGTTATTTGCTTTTGAGCTGCGCCTTTCTTCTTTTTCAACTAGGGCTGCAAAGTTTATATTGGAATTTAATTGTCCTACTTAGTAGTAACCAGAGTGCAGAAAAATGCCGAAGCTTCCTCCGGCTGTCAAATCTTCATCATAAACCGTCCTTTTATAAGAAAATCAAAGCTAGCCAACGTTCTTGAAGTCTGCATTGTGTGTCTCTAAAAATTGTGCTGTAGAAGCGCTATGCCTGTCACAGTCGATATCACATTAACTGGCTGAAACTGGATTGTTGAGAAAAATTACAAAACCTTCCTCAAATATAACATAAAACGCAAAATCTTCCTCCGGCTCACAGCCATTGAGCCGTGACTCTGGTAGTAACTGGCAAGCAACAAATCCTTTCCTGCTATGGATGACACATAGTTACCTAGATTTGCTGTCTTTTTGAATGATTTGTTTTAGTAAGAGCAGCAAACTATTCTTGTTTGCTTCTTTTTTCAGCCATATGATCATTCATTTTTGTTGGAAATTGAACTACCAAAATTGCTTCTTGATGCATCTCGAAGTGAGTATTACTACCCCATTAGATTGAGTGATTTGTGCAACAGATGGCAATTTGAGCCAACCGTTTACAGCGGTTTTATGTATCTTTTATAAACAGTTTACATCAATTGAGTATATTTTTTGTATAACCTTTTATGCATCTACTTTTGAAAAGTTTAGAATGAAATTTTGGGTGTGGTTATGGATGGTGTGGTCATTGGAATGGCCTCTAGTACAGCCCTCCTTGTTAACCTTTTAGGACAGCACCCCTGTAAAAGAGTGCCGCTTCACTGAGCTTATTGCGCTGTCTTCTCATTTTTTATTGATCATAATTGCTGTGAATGCTGCAGCGAAACGTTCATCCTGAGAATCCATGATAATATGAGGGAGTTGTGCAGAAAATTGTTCCATTTAATTTGATGAGTGCAAACAGGTGTTTTCATCCAGTAAAATGGGTGATCTGTCTATGATTGTGGCACTGCAGCGAAGGGTAATGCTGAAATATCGCCCCCATTATAATCCGTGTCACTCTTGGTACCCATTGTTCAGCGACTTTTTCAACAAATGCTCGCATCGCAATAGAAGAAAATTTGGGATATCATTTGGCTTTAGCTAGATAGAACTTGACACCTATTTATGAATGATGTTTCAGAGACAGCTTACCATCCTGGCGATGATATGGAGCAATTTGAATTGGAAATGCACGAAAGGCACAATAATTTTTTTAAAGATGCAAAGGACACGGGTATTAAGACTTGGTGCGAAAAATCAAGGTTTTCTGCGTCGAAAGAAGTGAAGAGGGTAAGGAATGGGCTTCCTTTTTTTCTTTTTGATAAACCTTCTTTGTTGAGTCTATCCTCAAGAATCTTATTGCTAATGTTTGTGCAATTTCTGTCACAGCCCTTGCACAATACACAGACGTTGGCATAAAGCAAAATATTGCTAGATTCCGTTATATCATATTTCTCTTTCTTGTTCATCCTGTGCTGCATCCTAGTTGTCTTACAGTAAAGAGACATTTGAAGCATCCATGCCCCCAGTTTGTTATTCGCTGTTGATGATTAGTGATTCTGTTATTGATTCTCAATGATCTAATCATTGATAATCGATGATGATATATTTTTGCCTTCCTTCGAAGGATATCAATTTGTTCATTGCAAAATTCGCCGAGTACTTGGCTGTGCAAATAACTTGTGATGGTTGTGGAGAAGGACTCTCTGGAAGAAGGTACCGTTGTTTGAATTGCGAAGATATGGACTTGTGCAGCAAATGCTACTCTGGTAAATATTGGTATACTCTTTTCACAACCCATTGAGTTCATGTTTGAACTTTGATCAAGGACTGATTGAAATTCCAGTAGTGCTACTGGTCCTCTCCTCAGTTCTCCTTCCCTTAGAGTCGTCTCCTCTCGGGTCCTTCCTTGGAATCCTCTTTCATAAGTTGACTTTTCAGTTCTTTAGCCAATATATTTGAATATTTATGATTCTCTTTACACTGTTAGTTCCAGGAAGGATTAGTCTGACTATCTACCTTTGTCCATTTATGAATTTCTCATCTTTTTTAAAACCATTTTCACAGATGGAGAAAAACCGGACGGTCACACTGATGATCATGAGATAATCGATCTGAGGTATTTTATTTCAAGTTGTAAACTCATTTTTTCGACACGAAATGATGCTGTATTAGAAGTGTGAATGCTTCAAAAACCTTCATTATGAGTATGCAATCTTTCTACATTCAAACCCTTTTCTAAAGTCTTCGACGACCTTAGTCCGCTTTGGTTTTGAATTTCACAAACCGAGTGATGGAACATGTTATGTTCAGTCTGATCTCAAAAGAATTCAAGCTGCACTGAGTTAGTTTAATTGCAGTTTCGGTGCTAAAAATGGCATATCGTTGTTGTTGTAGATACACATGTGATGAGTGCTCCGCCTTCATTGTGGGAACTCGAATCCATTGCAATGATTGCACAGATTTTGATCTTTGTCTTGGATGCTTCAAGAAACAGGCATGCCCTGGAGAGTAAGTAAAAGACATGCTTGATTCACGTTTTTTAAATGTCAAAGAATTTAGATGTTACAAGACACAGGACAACACCACACAGAGCATGTCAATACATGGCAACCCTGTGGCAATTTGCAATTAGCATACACAAACTCAACCAACAGTCAACGTTCATTATCTTATGCTCTCTAGTGACCAACCTGGGTATTCATGTAATCTTTTTCCGTAGAGTGGGGGTGCCCATTTATTAGAGAGAACACGGTACTAGTCCATTTAAAGAAAGAGAAGGGGAGAGTGGAGTGTTTGTAGTCGATTCACTTCCAATTAACGTTGATTGATTTTATGTTGTTATAGGCTATATATAGTTATCAATATAGCATTGGTCTGTTGCTTGGGTTACTTTTGCAGTGACTTTTCGGATACTGACACCCTCGGAAAGATTTTTAGTGTGTTACTGAAGCAGCCTTTAAAGTTTTTGCTTATATTTCTATGGCTTTTTTTCCAGACATCAGCTTACGCACAGTACAACAAAGCATACAATGAACTTGAGTAGGTTTTTCTTCAGTACATCAAAATGAACATCTAAATAAATTTCATGATAATATGAGTATCAATCTTTTCAATGTTTTCATACCGTATTTTTTCCAGTTGACGTTCGATCTCTTTCAAACCGTCCTCTATTAAACGCTCCTTTTCAATGAATGCCCCAGAAAATCTTCGATATTTTATAGATCCCCTGGGCTTTTATTGGAGAAAATGCGATCATTGCAGCTCCGTACTCTCCAAGATCTTCTTTGATCAATGAATTTATAACAATTGTATATATTATCCCAACTGAACTTTGTTGATATGTTGAAAAACTCTGACCATCTTCAATTCCAGGTGCAATATACTCTAAACCACAAGACACATGTTCCTTGCAAACTTATGTCCATCATTACAGCTGGTTGCAGTTTGCATCTTTGGCACTTTCATTGTCTGAAACATTGCAGGAAAGACGAGGTACTGGCATGTTGCATGAAAATTCATTTCTTTCAAATAGTTCCCAATCTCTTTTTGTGTCGAGGTTAAATACCTTCACAGTCTCTTTCCCATAAGGAAGCAACTTGCCGCTTGCAACTTTGCCCATTATCTTTATCTCACAAAATTTTGTAATTTAATGAACATGATCAAATTTTTTCAGGGCTTGATGCTGAATACTCCAGGCCAGCTGCAGATCTCTTATTAAACTGCTTGAATGAATTGGCCGATGTTTTGGATTCAATTAAAGTCAACCCAGGTGTTTTATACGCTCTTTTGATTATTTTGGAAATTTTTGTACGCTATTTGCTATTATCTGCTCCAGCTACATTTGCAGAAGTTTTTGTATGCCTAAGTGTTCGTTTAATTATGCCCCTGATAGTTCCAGAGTGTAGGTAGAAACACGTTGTCATTTTCAATTGGCAACTCTTGCTCTTGACGCGTTTCCTTCTGATTTGTCATATTGTTTAGCTAACTAGCTAGGTAAGTAGGTAGATTAACGAGTAAGAAGGTAGTAAGAATAGTAGCTACGATAAGATTATGAATAGGTAGATAAGGAAGTAAGTATATACCTATTTAGGTAAATAATTAATTGAAATTTGCCTTTGCTGGCCACTCCCTTCTACTTGTGTGTGGTTCGCTATTCGCTACCTACAAATTGTGAAACCAACTTCCAGCTAGACCTGTATATGGTACCAAGAGCATTATGCAATTTGCCAAATTCCTCCATAAGGCCTGATACATTGTTTCTAAGCTTTTTGGGGAATGAGATCCAAACCGCATGAGCTAGTCTCCTTTTTATTTTGAGTTTCATTTATAACGGCTTGCAGAAACATCTGAAGCAAGCACTGACGATCAAGCAAGTGAAAACAGAGCCGATCGCAAGACATTGGTGAGGCAGCATGCATCAGATGAAGATGTGGAGGAACAGACTGATAAGACAAATGATACCATGGAACATAGTGATCAGCCGACCGACACTGAACAAACTAGTCAGGCAACTGATACCGCTGAACAAACAGGCCAGGCAACTGATACCGCTGGACAAACAGGCCAGGCAACTGATACCGCTGGACAAACAGGCCAGGCAACTGATACCGCTGGACAAACAGGCCAGGCAACTGATACCGCTGGACAAACAGGCCAGGCAACTGATAACGCTGAACAGCCTGGCCAGGCAACTGACACTGCGGAGGTTAGTATGTCACTATGATTGTTATAATCTTCATTTGCCGTGTGATGTGTATCAAGAAGTTTCAAAGCTATGCCTGAAGCAATCGTCTATTTCTCGTTGGCTATTGACGATCTTTCGTTGTATTTACGCTTTACTGGTGTCACACTCTTTTTTTTGTAAGAGCACACTTTATAGGAACACTGAGGTTCGATTTGCCAAAAAAATAGGAGCACTGCTAGAACATGCTCAGCATCAGATGAGAATTTTCACAATCACTCAACTACCAACATTCTTTTTGCAAACAGATTCGGATGATTATGTTAATAAACATCAACAGTCATTGCTTTATTTCCAAAAGTATCCCGAGCGAATTTCTTAGAAATTGTATACTGCTTGTAGTTTCTCAAATATTTGTAACAAAATCCTTCTTGAAATAAGAGGAACTTAGATAAACGCCCCCCCCTCATTTATTTGAAGCCAAAAAGTACTCATTTTTTAATTACTTCAAGAGATTTTGCTCTTCTGGAAAACGCTTTTTCAGTAAGCAGATAATTGAAATACGTTAGGGTACATGCTCCTAGTTTAACGTGAAGTAATTGGTTTGTTTTTAGATGTATGTCGATGCTGCAGATCAAGATCTTGTGGGACAAGGAACCAGTGACACTCTGCCGGCAGTTCAAGGTGCCGAATCGGAAAGTCTGAATGAAAGTGGTATGGATGTTGACAACATTCCACCGGCAGACAGCTTTGAGGCAAGCGATGGGGCTGCAGCCGAATTTGTCATGGAAGATGATGCTATGCGATCAGAACCGCAAAATGACTCAGAGGAGAAGAAAAATGATGGTGGTTCTGAGAAGCACAGTGAACCAGTCGTAAAAAGTGGTGAATTGTTTGCAACTGTCGCTCAAGATAGAATCCTTGGCTTGATAGGCGCTCTCATGCCACCCAATCGCCAGGTATGTTTGTCACTATTCTAGCTATGGGCAGAAAGAAAGGCAATTAGATAGACAGATAGAAGATGGAAGACAAACGGGTGACAGCTGACTGACATAATAACAAATAGACAGACCCACAGATAGAGAGAGAACAAGATAGAGAGAGAGAGAGACAGAGAGAAGGACAGACAGACAAACAGACTGACAGAGAGACAGACAGACAGACAGACAGACAGACAGACAGACAGACAGACAGACAGAGAGAGACAGAGACAGACAGAGACAGACAGACCAATTGATTAACAGACCAGCAGATCATCTAGCCCACCATCTGCCGGATACATGAGATCGAAAAGAGATAGAAATGAGGGAAAATACGCAGAGCCGGAGGTTATATTTCTTATCTGAGGAATGTCTTTAAGTACTTTTATCTGTGCTGTTGACTTCCCGATTTTTTTGGGCGTTCTTATTTTCATGCTTGTATTATTTAATTACAAATTCTGTATCATTGGTTGGTATTTTTGAGTTTGTAATTGTATTTCGATGATGACCATACAATGCATGTAACGCATGTCTCTGATTCACAACTATAGTGTACTTGTCTCGAATATCCCTCCGTTACGTGCTTATAGAAGCGACGGCACGATGGTTTGGGTGACAGAGAGGCAAAATAGATCATTGCTGTTCGCTGCTCTAGATTTAGGTTAACGTAAAATTCGGTTTTTTATAGAATAGGCAACCGCTGCGCTGGAGCACCGACGGAAGACCCTCCTTACGTATTTTCATTATGTTTTTATTTGTGTAAAGTGCATTGATTTGATTTTGTTGTTGCAGTTGTCGTCATATCCTAATTCAGAGAAGTTCATCGGTTTTATTTCATCACGATTAATTCCAGCCATTCTTCGACTTCTTAGGTATTGTATATCACACAGATTCTAGATTTACATGAACACTAGCAATTTCTTGACATTTTTTAAAGCTGGATTAAATTTGTCAGATATAATGTTTTCACGACTACCTTGTTCATTCAGTATTGTTTTGTATCATAATTTTGTTTGTCTTTGATGAATCAGAACGATTGTAGGCACGATTCTTTCATTCAACAAAAACCATTGACCGACGTCTTCATTCCATTAAGTTGTTGATTGGAATACCCCCCCCCCTAGGGTTCCTATGTTGTCTTTGAGGTACAAATATTGTATGGCCTTAAATCGTAGATATTGATATTTTCTATTTAGGATAAACTTGAAACAGACAACGATACATTTGAATATATAATACTTGTTTTGATACGTTTCATTATCATCTTAACTTACAAGATAAATACATCACACGATCAAAGAGATATAAAGACAAGTGGTGACCCCCTAAGGGTCTTACAACAAAAATATGTTCCATTGGGGAAAATTTGTGAAGTGCTATAAATGAAGGCTTATGTTGTCTGGTGCCTTTTCTTTGTAGTTCTTTGTCTTTTCTTTATAGATCAGACCAATCGGAGTTAAAAATTCGTGTCATAGCACTTGGAGTTTTATCGAAGACTCTTAGGTGCATTTCACCCCAGGTAAGCTGTTATGTTTGTTGATGATTCTCAAAGTTCATACTGACGAATAATGATACTAAATATTGGAATAATGATGCTAAATAAGATATGTATAGTATAAAATATATAATATATAATCATTACACTTTCCATTATTTTTATCATTGTTTATTAGTAATACTGGAGGAATATTTGTTTATCAGAAATATACCATGATATTTCTTGGAATTTCCCATTTGTCAATTCGGTCTGCGCATATTAAGACATATGAAGCTGTGAATACATTATTAGGTACCCAGGATTGTATCAAAGTGTTGAGTAGCTACTCGTATAACAAAGTAAATATATAAATTTATAGAGGCTATTATTTCTGTCAGTTTCCCTTCTTCTGAGATGAGCGATATGAGTTATATTGCTGCTTTGATGTGAAATTTGTGTCGTTGTTTGGTAATATATCTAGAATAAAAAGAGAGACGTTTTTCAAATAATTTCAGTACTTTAGTTTCCCTCTTTAGTACATTGTGGAATGTAAGTAAATGTTTGAATACAGTCCAATGTTCCATCTTTGCTTCCTGGGATTGTTTGTCAAGGAAATCTGTTGGATACACTAGGCCCGTTTCAGAGTTCTTACTAGGTTTCAATCAATCACGGCCATCTTGTATCTAATCTCATTCGCTCATTTTTGTATTTATTTGTTCATCAAGTATTTCTTTAATTCGTCAATTAGTTTGTTCCTTTATTCTTGCAGAAATTTAACGTAAACTTTCAATTCCTGAATAGGTGGCTGATCAAGGCGTTGCAAAATTATTGGAAGGAAATGAAAAACAACAAGAGACTCAACAGGAAGAAGGAATCAAAACCGTCGAACTCTTGTTTAAGCTTGGTGCCGAATGCTTAGAAAGGTATGTGATGTTTGTAGACCGTATCTACTTTTGTATGGATGAAAGTCTCCCTTTCATTTTTTAGTTGTTTTGAGATGGTTTATTGTCATTGGTATATTGAACACTGTTTTCTGGAACCTATAGCTCATTTTAAAGCCTAGTAAAGCCCTGGATAAGAAAGCCTATCTCCAAATGTATGATAGAGGAAATTCTGGTTGGAGTTTATTTGACATATACTTGTGTGTGCCAAACTGGCAAGCGTATAAGTTAGAATGTTGTAATGTTACTTTTAATATCGTATTATCTGCTTAATTTGTACTCTGATGTGAATTTAAGTTCCTTGTATATTGCTTATGCATATTTGGAACTTATGGATGATCGAAGCTGAGCTGTATTCCTTTTGAGGATCGTGTTCACATTGCTATATCACATTCATGAAAGATTTGCCCGGGTCATCTCATTTCGTGATTGTGTGACTTTGCTTTCACGGAATTCAATCCATAGTTTTATAAAAGAACTTTACCCTTCTTGCGTCAAATTTTACAACTACAAGATTTCCGAAGCAACCCCCGTCGTCCTTTGCCCGCGATTAAGACCACTGGTTAAAGTAGAGTTTGAGCATTGTAAACATTATCAAAACCGTGAATATCGTGATTATCGTGAACATCGTGATTATCGTGAACATCGTGATTATCGTGAACATCGTGAACTTAGTGTACTAATTGGGTTGTTTGGTTTGTATTAGGGCTGATCTTGATGCTGCATCTGGTCTTGAAAGTTTGTTGCAGCAGTTATCTTGCACTGGAAGATGGCATACCAGCGTCACGCAGCACGCTAATGCTTGCCTCAAGAGCCTTGCAGTTGAAAGCAAAGTAGGTTGCTAGCTTTTAAGTAACTTGTTACTTTGACCACGCCGAGAATTCACTACGTCATATGTTAAAACCGCAAAATCCCAGAACTTTTATTGATAACTTGTTGCATTTTTAAGTGAACTCTACTCTACCCTTGTCCTGCATTTCATCTTTTTAAAAGTATTTGAGTTAAGCACCCACAATTGGCACCCACTGAGACTGGGTTATCCATAGGGGCACATTTTGCTGAGATCTCAGTTCACAGAAAAGTAACTTGTCATTTTGGTATTGGCATCTCTCTGAACATTTCTGATTATATCATCTGACTTAAGTCAATTTGCTTCATTGTTGAAGATAACTTCATTTCGGGCTGACATTTGTTAAAAGAAGTAGAGAATTTTTTTGCATTTGCATTTATTTTTTTTGCAGAATCCGACCCTTCCTTCTCTATTTGCTCTGATGGTATTTGCTGGCTTTCCTGACGTAAGTTCAAACAGAATGAATGGTTATGTTGTAATAACTTCTTTCTTTTCCTCTTAATTTTTTTAACCTCTCTTTGTTCTTTCCTCACACTCTTTTATCGACTCTCTTCATAATTATTTCTCCTATCGTGCTTACTAGTTCGTTCTAGTTAATTCTATAGTTGTCTCCTGTTACGTTCAAAAGCCTATTCATGTACGCATTGATCTTGTTGTTACCCTTAACACTTCATTTCCTATATTGATCTCTCTATTCTCTGTGCTGTTAAAGACTCAAGTTTGAGTGAGAGCTTTGTACACCTTGAACTTGTTCACCTTGATCTTATTGTACCAGGTTTATCACTTGTTATGAAATAGTAAGTTTTACTGTGTATCAATTGTAGGACCGTTTTTATCCTCGTTCTTGCCTAAAGGGTTATCATAGTACTCCATTTGCCAACTTCAGTGTCATGTGGAAATCAAGCTCTTAACTCATGATAAAGTAAACAATAAACACTCTGGATCTTTGAAGGTTTTACGTGTCTTTTTTGCAGTATTAATCTTTGAATATGGCAAGCAGAGATCTAGTGAAATATTTTAATGCCAGATTTTTTCTAGGTTTACCGGATGGGAACACTCGCAAAATTCACTGAAACCGGAGCCGAGCCTAAGGAAATTGTAATATTTGAATACAACCAAGACCGGGGAGTTGCATGGGCCTATAATTTCAAGTCTCGTAAATTGCAGATGGTAAAATGCTTGCACAAACAACTTTTTATCTCTTTGATTTGAATGTTTTTTGTCACAGGTAGCATTGATTCATAACGATATGAAGATTGAAAGTTTTCTGGATTTATGTTTATACAGGGCACAAATTGAGATTTTCCTCATAGATAGACTAAAAGTTATATTGTCATTCATATTTCTACACAATAAATTTTCTGTTGAATAGATTATCATGAACCCAACTATTACATAGAACATCAAAAGAGAAATATATACACGTGTATTTATTAAATGTCTGCTGCCTTAAATGTTTGCTGGTCTTCATAGCATAACTGCTTCATCAGAGGTGGTAGCCCCGTAGGAATTCTATAAGTTTCCATTTAAATATTGTAGCTGTTGAGCTTTTTGTGGTTCATGTTGGGATTTCATTACTGGCTCTTGCAATAGGAGGGAGAAAGTTTCGTTTTTGAGAATTGTAGGTTGTTTCTTGGCATGCCCAGATCTAACCGATTTCCTCTTTGGATAGTTTCATATTTCAGATCTGTATCTTAGCGCCTCCGTTTCCCTTGTGATTTATTACAGATAAAAGAGCATTTGATTGATAATAATGAAAAATGGTCAGATGGCACAGACTCGAATCGAATCCCAGTTCTCTTAGATATCATCAAGGACGTCCTTTCCGGTAAAAAAGGTATGTTTACTTGATCTGATTTCTCACCGCTGTTTTTAAAGGTGCGAATTAAAGCTGATTCTTTCGTTGCAAATTCTCTCTTTGTGTTTTTCATAACATTTATATCAGTTTTAAGAATTTGGCTTTAACTTTTTCATGGGTGTTGTCTTTCTTCTCTAATTAGGGCACCATGGATCGGTGGAACAAAAATGGGTCCGTGCTTTAGTCCTTAAAGCGCTTCTTGGTAACTTAAAGGTAATTTCTTTATGACCATTAGACTTAGCCTTTCAAGAAAATGGCCTTGAACTTCCGGTCAGATAGTTTATTACCGTTGTTTTACTTAGATGTCTTGTCTCTGTATACTGTTCAACGTGAAATCTAATGCAAAGAAAGATTACAATTTGTGCAAGGAAACACTAAGCTGTTTTTATCCATAGTTTATAGAATAGAATTTGTCATTCATCACGATAATATCGAATCTTTTTAGGCTGGTATCAGTTCCGGAGATATGCTTGCTATTATGAATAGTTCAATAATTCCACTGGTTGTCAGTCTTGCATGCCAAGGCACTCGTTTCTCAAAACATTGGCTCCTTAGAGATTTAGAGGTGAGTTTGAATTTATTTTGTACCATATTCCCACTGGAATAGGGAGTCTTTTATTGAAATAACTGATTTTGTGTTTCACTGCTTTAAAATAAGTTTTAATGAACCGATTGTCTTCCACTGTCCTTATACAAGACATGCGTTTATCAATGCAATGATGCAATTTCTATTGTAATTCGCCAGTCTGACTATTTCTACGAAGCAATGCAGAGTAATATGTTGCTCATCGTTACCAATAAACTTCCATCTTTAGATTTTATCATGGAAATTATACAAGCAAGTACATACAGGTGTCGAGCCAGTGAAAGAACAGGATTCTAAAGATCCAATGGACGGGTTAAGCAAGGAGACAAAAGAGGCAATGGAGGTAAGAAAATTATGCGTTCAATCAAGAACAAGAGCGATTTTTGATGGAAATAGTAGCTTTGTATGCAGTATTTTTTTTGTTTTTGATCCCTCAGTACTTACAGCTTTTCCCCTTGGCCTCAGGGTGCAAAATGTATGGTTCCTCCATTTTTGAGTATTCAATACATTTTTTCGGTGTTGATCAGTGTTTCTTCTACACCAACAGAACATTTTTGAGTTGAATATGAAGAACTGCACATATGCAGTCTTGAGAGCCATGTATGAACACTGTGGTCGAGATGACGATAAATTGAGAGAAGAAGTACAAAAGAGGTATTCAGCTATGGAAACAGATTTCTGAGAACTTTGAAATAGGAGTGTATTTTTATGCTTTTATTTGTGTTGTAAGCTAAACAGATATTTCGAATTATTTATACCACTGGAAGGGATTTTATGGTATTGAGGTAGGCAATATGCTTCGTCTGGTTACGTGCCAACCTCGTCGTGCCGGCCAGCTCCTTTTCAGGATGTTAAATGAATTCCTGCTCTCTTGCACATTTACCTGAGACTGAATCAAACCACATATTGACTTTGTGTTTCCCTTGTATTAGTTAAGTATTTATGAAGATACTTTAAAATAAATTATATGAAATCTTTTTAGCATGATTGACGATAATGATGGTCTGGCACTTCGTGTTCCCGATGAAATCAAAGAAAGCGCAAAGAAATGGTAGTTTCCTCCTTCCAATTTACTTTGGTTGCGTTAATGTTCCTATGTAGACAACCCTTATTCATCTATGTCAATCTGACCCCCGTGGCCTTTTTTCCTAGCTTTGCTCCCATATTTTTACTTTTTATGGACCATTTTCCGGGTATTTCTTTAAACTGCATTTGTTAACTCTTTCAGTGACTATCGTTAGTCTCAAAGCAGTTTTCCCCCGGAAGATATTTTCAAATTCTATTTCAAGAGATATGCTTACATAATTTAGCCTTAATTTCCTAGTTTGGGAAGGAATACTTAGAATAAGATTTTCTGTATTACTAACACTAACATTCGTATAAAGGCGGTTGTACACGTACACACATGAATATTCTTGCACCAACCCATTCAGGTGCTCGAACACGAACCTGCTCAGGAACGCATACATCTAAAACATTCGCATAAGTTTCATGGAGCAATTGTGTTTTGATAGGGAATCATCTGACGCCGACGCAAAATTAGCTCAAGCAGATTCTTATGTCGATATTGGGGTATTGAAATTTGCACCCCAGTTGAAAGAGAACAAAGATATAAAGGCGAAACCTGAATGTGGGGATACGACACATAAATTTATCACATCTTTGACAGAAGCAGAAAAATACGAGGTATTTTTCATTTACTGGATTTCTTGAATTTTCATAGTATTTCTCAAGAGTATTTGTCAACACATTTATCCTGTTATTATCATGGATACAAAATATTCACTGTAATGTTGCAAATGGAAGATGGTTTTCCCTTGGCTAGGCCATTTTTGCCCTTTCCGGAGACATTTGCAATATCCTGTGTTCTGCTAACAATTGGTTATTTTTCTGTAGCTTTAGTGAAGTTTGCCTCTTTATTCCCAGTTGATTAAAGTATCATACATTCTTTGAAAAATATAATTTCTCTAGAGAAGAGGACAACAAAGGCGTTCGAAATCAGCTGAATTACTCAGGCTTGAACTGGAAACGAAGCAGCGCTCAGATACGGCTGATTTCATCAAAAAGGTAGCGTACCTCATTGCATCATAGTACTCTAATCATGTGGATATATGACAGATTGTATTTAATTCTATTTTGCTCTATTGCGTAATTGACTATGCTCCTTCTCAGGTGAATCATGCCGTCTCCGTTGGGTATGCAAGACATCTTGTTGCCTGGCTCTTTTCTTTATGGCCTAAGGATCAAAGAATTACTAAAAGCTATCTGAATAACATTGATGCATCGAAGGTTGTTGGACTTTTCGATTTAATTCAGGAAGCTGAGCATAAGGATCAGTTTGAAAAGGTAATTTTCCTCTAGTTAGGTCTATTTCTATTAATGTGAATTCTTGACGAAGGTCAGAAATAATTTATTATTTTATATCAATAATATCAACATGGATTTATCAATAGCTCTCTGAAACCAAATATTACTGTTTTAATTATCGTTCTTTCCGGTGAAGCTTATATAGGTTCATAGTCATTGATTCAGTTTCCATTCTGTTTTTTTTGTGAAGGTTGTATTTAATTTCGTCCGACTTTGTGATAAAGAACTAGTCAAGCCGTTGGCGTTATCAGCCGTGCATTGCATGGGAGAAGTTCAATTGGCGTCAGTTACCATCGAATCGGAACACAAATACAAGAACAACGCAAGAATAGAAGTAAGATTTAGGCATTATCTTTGTTGTATAATATATTTATAGAATGTACAAGGATGGAATGATGTATGATGATTTATTATCATAAATGACGATAGTGCTCTTAGACATTTAGGCCTGGTTAGAATACTTAGGCCTAGTTTTACCGAATTAGATGCGATTAAAGACGACTGCAATGCAATTTCTCTAGTTGTCTAATGCCGACGTAAATTATTTGATGTCGGAACTGAATATGATCTAGAATTTCAGTAGCATTTATTTGACATTTTTAGGCTCTTTTTCTGTAGGATTGAAATCATCGTGTCGACTTGGCAGAAATGTAACTTTAAGCTAGGCCTCATAGACATGATTCCTGTCTATATGCTTCATCAATAATCTTCTATCAATCGACCAGCTGGTCTCTGAAGAGCTTGGTACGTTTGCAAACCTTACAGACTATCCAACCGTCCCGCTCTGAGCGGGACAGTCCCGCTTTCAGAAGAATTGTCCCGTGTCCCGCATTAGCCTTGTTCGGGACGCAATTTGTCCCGCTTTAGGCACTGCTGATGATTCATCCAAACTACTTTCACTAAAAGCTATAAGGATGGTCATCAAAATAAAAGTAAGTTAGAGTTAGGCAACAAGCTGGATACTCTAAGAACTGAGGCACTTGACTTTCAGAGGGCAGATTTACTAATTTCTACTGCTGGTATAGATGTTCATGAGTCCGGTGCTTCAGTTTACGAGATTAGCACTTTTGATACCAACTAGCCTGTCTACAGTGTCCTTCCTACGCTCATATATGCAATTCTGGCATTGCCAGCCGGCAATGCTGACCGGACAGTTCAAGATGTTTCTCTATTGTCCGAAAAATTTATTCGGAAGATAGAAGTCATATTAAATGCACCACAGTGGTATCTTTACTGGTGTTGAAGCTGAACGTAGATGAAGACTGTTCTAGTTTTAAGCCACCAAAGGCCTTGTTTGAAATAAACAAATCAACAGACAGGCAATATAAGGAAGAGCAGGGTTCATACAGTAACTGTTGAACCAAATGAATTTTATGACATTGTAATAAATTTAATTTTCTGTGCAAGACATTGCACATATCACTTCAAACATTGTAAAATTTATTAGGTTTTTAAAAAGGGGTTCCACGTTGATAAACTGAGTAGGTTGGACAGTCTGATATTAAGGCGTTATTAGCAAGCGACCCAAGCAATCACTTAATCACAATCGATCGATAAATTAACCGATAAATCAGTGAGCCTTTGTTTTCTTTGATAATCATAACTAATGAATGAATCAGTCATTGAGTTATTGAACGAATCATTGTATTAAGAATGAATCAGGAGGTCAATCGGCGTATGGAAACACATAATCATTAGATTTTTGTTCGAGCAGTTTATAGTCATTCCCTTAACTTATGAACCTTTTTAAACTTCCCTCTTGTAAAGGATAAAGTGTTTATTCCTGGTGCAACAAGCCTTTTTGTCCGCTTCGATAAAAGGTAAGCTTTACCTTTTTTCATGCGCTCTTTTTGCAAGTCAAGTAAATTTACTGGGTTTTGTCATTTTCTTACCCTCTTTCATAGTAACTTATTCTTTCATTCAATTTTTTTTTCTGTTAGGCCTATTATGTAATTTTTATATTTACAAACGTTCACTGATCTTTTTTAGGTTTTAATTTCTCTGCCTCTTGAAAATACTCTATATGAACTGAACATACTGTTTGATTCATTGAATCTGAGCTATTATGCCTTTTTCTTGGTTTTATTGCATGCATCTTTTTTATTGATTCTTTTTTCACTATATATATCAAATGTGAATTATGTGGTATTAATATTCAATTTCTTCCTCAGGTGTGCTACAGAGAGTAAATGTGATATACTTACACTTTCGTCAACTCCAAATTATTCACAGAATACCAAAATATACAGCGGAACGTCGCATTGGCCTGAGTGTGAAATACCAGGTATGCCAGTTTCAAAATATTAACAGGACTGTTTCCTTTTAACATTAAATTGTTCCATGATATTCTTGATTTCATCATTAAAGTCCCTCTACACATGCTTTGATTTCTGCTGTATAAATATTTAATTCTCGTGTTTGTTTTGCGCTGTTGTGCACGTCTTCAAGTTGTATGAAGCTAATTGTTCTTTCTTCACATCATTCCTGTAAAAACAAGACCATCCTTCAGATTTTTCACCTTTGGATGGCACTAATGCGCAAATTTGGTGAAAGCAGATTGTCAACCGCATTCTGAGTTCTTTGTGTCCCCCAAAGATATCAAATCCACGATTTGCTACGGCAGTACTTCCGACAAGTCAACATCGCTGTTATTGCTGTATCTTTGTAAGTACCCTGCACACAAATTATATATATATATATATATATATATATATATATATATATATATATATATATATATATATATATATATATATATATATATATATATATATATATATATATATATATATATATATATATATATATATATATATATATATATATATATATATATATATATGTTGCCGCAAATGTTTGTTTGATCGTAGGTGATACAGTTTACTACAAATTCACATCAGACGCCAGTAACAATGATTGGGGCTGGAAGTTCACTGTAACAGGTGGACAACTTGGAAGGTAATTAATAAACTCTAAAATATCTAGCCTTCTTCATTTGCAGCCCTTTTTTATCCCCTACCAGATTAGGAGTGGAAGAATTTTATTTAATTGTTCATAAATGTTATGTTTAAAACTGATTTATTTAATAGCCTTGATGTAATTTTGCGGGATCACTTTTCTTCCAGAAAGAGATTTCTTATGGCCTTCTTTAGATATTTCGTTATTTCATTGTATTGTTTTCTTTTACCCTTTCTATGGTTGGTTTTCTTTTTTGATTTGTTTTCTCATGTGAGATATTAGTCATAGTAGAGATGCGCATAAGAGTATTAAACAACTTCCAAGTGAAGTTAACTTCTATTCTTTTTGTGTGCTTGTTTCAGGTTTGAAACTGGTTGTGGCATATTAAATGGATTGCTAGCTCAGGACATTGAGTTTTCAAGGTAATCTTATTCTTCTGCATTTCACTGTTCATTTCTCATGCATCATATTGTTTACAAATTGTTTTTGGCTATAATCACATGGCACTACTATTCCCTTGTCTCGTTTAGATTGTCTAGTCTATCGCCCTAATTGCCACATCAATACGTGTAATCTGTTAGTTATCCTCGTTTACAGATCATTGCCATTGAAGCAGTTATGGTCTTGGCTCATTGTTGTCGCTTGTAACCAAGTCGGTCAGCAGCGTTTGATGGCAACTGGTCTTTTACTTCGAATCCTCCAGATTGCTGCCGGGTGAGTTGACAAATAATTTAAAGCCTTTTTGACAGAATGGAATATAGGTCCAGACAGTACCCACAACATTGGGTTATTTGAGTCATTGGATTGTATCATCCCCTCCCGCAATTATACCCCCCATAATTTTGAAAATGTATGGTGCTCTGTGTTTATTTGAGATTACAACACCATTTGACATAACCTAAAGTAAACTCAAGTTTTTTAATTTGAGGATCATACGCTTAGAACCTGATTTCACATTTTGGTGGATTTGTTGATTTAGAATACTCTGCTGAGAATTTTAGTTTTGCAAAATTACAGACAAAAGATAAAGAGCAAAAGAATATATTTCTTTTTCGGGGACATTTCTACAAGCCTTTTTAGGAACTTTCCCCAAAATAGCTTGCGCAAACAAAGGAAGGAAAGCATTGAAGTTGATGTTTTGTCCAATGTTTTGTCCCTTTCTGATTTATAAGGTCCTGTGTTTTACGATCGTAATGCATACGATAATAAAGTGTAGGGTAGCGGTTCCCGATTTTTGTTTGCGCATCGCAATTAATTGCTCTTATGATTCGATCGATTATTTTGACTTGTGTTACAGTGATCCGCTGCTCTTTGGTGACGATCAAACACCCTTGAACGCAGATGATTGGCCGGATCTTAGCCTCCTCAAGCCATTATGGACATTATACACCAAAACAATGGGAACTGAAACAGGTACAAATATTGGCTGCTGTGTCTGGATATGAAATTTATTGGAAATATTTCGATATTAGAAAAGTTTTACATATTTTTACTTTACAAGCATTTTTTTAGTTAAAGGTGCAAGCTTCACACTGATGTCGCCTGTTCTAAGAGGACTTTCTGAATTATTTCTGGTTGTCGAGAATGTTGCTCAGGTAAGGCTATTATTTGAAAGAGATATATCTCTTAATCCCAAACATTTTATTTATCTTTTCGATTGGTTGCCGTACAGAACGTCGATGGTCGATGTGATCTCCCTGACCATAGTTGAAATGCTCGCTAACTGTCCACCCGGCAGCAATTGGGTACCTGGTTGCAACCCTGGGAAGTTATAGGCGGCGAGGAATGGAATTTGCTAACCTAGTTTATTATGATGACGGCTCAGTATAAGTGTCCTAACAGGCACTTCCCAACGCACGGGATCGTATGTATAGGACTAAAGTTTACTTCTTTCTTACTAGAAATCCACTCTCGTGAAGACTTATTTCTTTTGCAGTGAAGATTTCCCCAGTTAGTTTTTGAGCTAGATGCTATTATCCACAACCTGACAGATAGAAATTTCAATATTTCGTTACATATTTCCTTTATTGTCTTCGTAAAAGGATTTGGGTATTGCAGACGAACTTGTAGCAAAGCTTGCGGCAGAGGAGAAACTTCGAAAACGCCTAACCCAGGTAGGTTTAGAAATAGGTTGTTGCCCTTTCTTACATTTGAATCTTACTACACTTAGGATCATATTTAAAGAAGTAATCTTGTTTTTGAGAGCCAGAAAAATAATTCCCCTACCCCCGGCTCATTTGCAGTTCCTGTCATACATTTTGTTGTATAATTGTTCGAAGAGATTCTTCTTTTTGAAACTTCAGGACGGAAACCATTGCCACAAACCTGTTTCGTTCACCAAATAAGCTTATAGTAGTTCCCAAGCGTTCATTTCAGCTCCCAACTTTTGGGATATTTTTTGAATGAATAGCATAACTTTTTTTGCCGCACCCAATCTCGTCTTGTTTTGTAGCTGAACATATGACACAAATTTGAACAGGTCCCTCACAAAGAAGGTACTCGCAACAAGAACATGCTTTTGAGTGTTCCCAAAATTAAACTTGAGAGTACCAAAAGAGCTTTCTTTTATATCAGTGTCATGGCTAGCAATAAACTTTCGTTCGATTTAAGAGCCGAACCTACCTTGACTCATTTTGTAAGAAGTTGGACCTTTTCCTAAGCATTTAACCTAATGTGTTTAAGAAAAACAATTATTTTGTTATTAGCGTTGCTATTATTTATTGATTCTTAATTTGAAACGTTTGTTATTTAAATGTAACGATTGGGTGTTTATTCCCTATTACTTTATGCAGGTCTCATATGAAATACAATTTTCTTCAAAGTATATGACGTACCTGTTGAAATATTATCATTACTATATTTTTTTTTATTTATTATATGACACATTACACAGTCATAGATGAACAATTTCCTCATTTTGTTTTTGCGATACAATTGTCACCAGTATAATAGTTTTTGTGTTTTATATTACTTTTCAATTCCTTCTCGATTCCTTCTCAGCATAAAATTCATATTCATCTGACTTGATGGTCGATTAATTGTTATTTCAAACTGGTGCCATGTATTTTATTTTTTGAATATTTTATTTCTTGATCTCATTAAGGCTGTTAATAATATCGCTGCAATTGGTCTGGCCATTGACATTCCAAACAAAGCAATCGATTTACTAAAAAATGCACCATCATGCAATGGAGTTGATAAAGTATGTTTTCAAAGTTATTCTTTATTCATCAATTCATTCTTTCATCTATTTTTTTATCTATTAATATTTACATTTATCTTGATGAAGTATTAATTAGCCACTGTTTTTTGTTTTTTATTTTAGGACCAGTCAGGAAAAGAAAGTGAAAGACAAAAGTATAAAGTTATATATATTTCTCATTCGTTTTTCCATAAGCTAGAATAAATCTTAAAGATTGATTTTGTTTTCACAAGAAACTTTAGGCAGATATCACCATTTACAGCAATTCGTTTGAAATTTTTACTGTTAAAACTCACCTTTCAGCCAACGGAGGGCATCTGATGTCATAGAGATAACGGGAAACAATTCTGAATGGTCAGAAAGTGACGACCAGGAAGATGACACTCAGGACGAAAATGATATGGACATTGATGGCGCAAGCAGTAGTTCGAATGATAACTCAACATTCAGCACTACTGGAGACTGGTAGACCAGTATTCTCACACAGCTATGATAATTTCCAATAATTTGTTATTTGTGAGTTCTGAGACACTCCTTACAATAGTCTAGACTTCACAAAGTGTCCTGCATACAATTCAAGGGAGCAAGTACTTAGGGATATTGTGCAGAGTTAGGGAAAAGGTTATATTTTTCTGAACAAGTATCTTGCTGTCTTTTCCGTATTTTGCTACCAAGTTATCCTGCAGACAGTAGAACATTTGAATATGCCTCGCAAACCCCAAGCTTTTGTTACCCAGGATGGCGTTCCCATCTTAATATATGACAGAATGGTATTTGCTTTCATGAATGATGCAGAATTTTCAGGATTAGTGAATAGAATTTTGTTGCTATTTTTGCCAATTTAGATACTGCTTCAAAGAAGATCAATTTGGAAACAGATTTGTCTTAATTTAGATTTGCAATTATACGTTTTTCTTACTCTTAAATCTCATGTTTTCAGAACGTTTTTATGGCCAAAGGTGGCTGTGTCAAATACTTAATAAAATACACTTGAGAGCCCACCTGCTTTCTGTTTAAAGCTTAAAGCTCTCCTAGATACAAATTTTACTTTAATGTTATATATATTACATTCACATCATATGGAGATCTAGTTTCCTCAGTCTAGCCATGTAATGACCTCCTGATTGGGAGCAGAATTAGGCACTGTTATTTAGTCCAAAGGGCAGTTGCAAATTAAGTCATGAAACAGTGGCTAGTGAAAACAATTTAAGCATAGTGCTTTATTGATTGATGCTCTGGTGATTACCAGGTCTCCACATCATCCCATGGCCAGAAAGTGTTACATTAACTAAGAATTAGTCTAGACTAAAGGAATTTGAGTTTAACAACTGACTTTCTGCTGTTGAATTATGTTCAAAATAAATACCACAAACTTCTGTTGCACAACTGAATAGAAAGATGGTGGGTTGTTTGTTTTGTGCCCTGTTTCTTGGTGTTTGTGATAAACTGGTTTCAATGACACTTATATGTTTTCCATCATTGTACTTTCAATGTTTACCCATGAAGATCCCCACTTCCCCATCTGTTTCTTTCAGATACAACTTGAATGCTGTTAGGTTGCTTTAATGAAATTTGTAGTGTTGAAATTTGGACAATGCCACAGATAGTTGTAAGATAAGCAAAACACTGTGAATAAAACATAAATTATAACACTGCTTCAAAGCAATATCATTAAGCAAGACACAACAGTGATTTGTCATTCTGTTAGAAGTAGATTTATATACCTAGATAACACTTTTTACCCTAAACCTCTGGTCAAATAAGGAACAAACTATTCCTGACAATTGAGTGTGGTGATTGGCCATATGGACAAACTCACTAGAAGATATGAAATATATTGTGGAGGAGTTTAGCTGGAATTCAAAAACTTCAGTGCTTATAATGTATATACCATGTGCTATAACCAAATAGAAAGTTTTTAGAGATAATTTGATTAACAAGATTTACTCCGAAGTTCTTTTGCACAATAAAATGACAAACACAAGTTGCTTGCAACTAGATGCTTAATGGGGATTGAGGGGACCAATAGGAAAATTGGCCTATGTTTCTTTCTTTAAAGTTTTGCACTGGTTAATAAACACATAAGAAAAACCCTATCAAAACCTCAAACTTATGGTCAACACTAAGTTAGCCAATGGAGCATAATTCATGGCAAGATGGCAAAAACTAAGTGAAAACCATAGCTCTGATCAAAACATATCTAAAGTTTGTATGACTGAAGAAAATTCTCTCCAATACACAGTGTTTCTGAAGAAGTAACTAAATGTAACTGGCAAGTATCCATCACTAGGCTGGTAATTTGAGGGTTTTTCCTTTGATTACTAAAATGAGAAAAATATATTGTAAATAACATAGAAATATCCATTGGTAGACTAGGCAAAATAAAATAAAGTTAACATGGAATAATACACTTGCAGACAAAAAAGCTGATCACTAATTTTGAACAAAGTAGTCTGATTATAAGGTGCAAGGTATTTCCTTGATATAGTTTACTGGTTCAACATCTGATAAAGAACCATGACTTTAAGATGAGTCTTTGGTGTCAATCATGATACTAATGAAAGGCAGGTTACTTTTCTGCTAGATACCAAGTGGTTTAGAAATATGAAAACAAAAAGAGTCAGATGAGTAACTGGAAGAATTTCTCACCTTTGGTTATGTACAAATAGAAGAAATCACAATAAAGCACAGTTTGGACACATCCAGCAACAATGGCAATAAGATCAAAGACACCTTCAAAGTAGTAACGATAGATCCAATTCAAGATGTAAAGAGCTCTATATGACCCAAGTGCAAACAGATAATGGCTGGTAATGCTCTCTGCTTCTCCGGTTTTTGAAATCATGAATAGTTGAGGCAGGATAGCAACAGATTCAAGGTAGATAGAGAACGTCCACAACACCTATGAAAATAAAAATACGAGGCATGTTGGCATAAAAACCAAATATCTTTAATCATAATGATCAACTCTAATCATCAGCCATAATCATCTCTCATCATCAACATTTATCATCATTATCACTATAACCATTGATTCTCATCAAAACACCATCATCATCATCACAATCTCTATCACAATTTCTAATTCAATGCTAGCAATAATGTCAGTGCCTTCTTTTCATACCAGCAAAGGTATTAAAATTTTAACTGGCTGTATGACCTCATCCTGAGTTTTCCAATGCAAGAACTCCTTTAGCTATACTCACGCATGGTGCCACCAATAAAAAGTGGGGTTAAAAAATCAACAAAATTGTTTCATTAAGGCTAGGGAAAATGCTGGCAGTCAAAAGATGGGGCTGAAGTTCCCCAGCCCCCAGTGACACCATGCTTGCTACTAGTTCTATATCTACATGCTACAAAAGAAATATTACCCTGAAGTATATTTATATTCTCAGCATTGGTATCTAGGCACAAGAGCTTATGCTATTGGCAAATCAGAAACTGTAAGTAGTTTATAGCTGGAAGAATGTACAGCAAAGCAGCAGAAAATTGTTCAGCTGAAGATTTTTTTACAATACAAACCATTAAACAAATTATAAATAACTACATTTAGAATGATACTTATTCCTTGAAAATTGATCTGTAAAAGTAGAAATGGGAGTACTTACTTCCATTGGTGCTAGCTCATGGTTGACCAACACAGCCAGTCCAGCTACAGGAACCACAATAAACTCAACTCTAAAAGTATCATGGTTACTGTCATAAGTTGCCTTGAATTTCAAGTAAATCAGATAGACAGTAGCAAGTGAAGTGAAGATGAACACAATCTTCATTACAGTGTTGTAGAGGGATATGAATGTTGTAACCAAGTCGAGGTATCTTGTCAGGAAGACCATTGCAAACATAATCTGACTCTTGCCCGATATTCCTGAAAACAGATCAAAGTTGTTAGAAATTCTGAACAACCATAACAGATTCCATAAAGAAAGCTTTTAAAAGTTTTTTTGCCTAGAACTGAACTTTCTTAGCTTTTTCATGATTTCTTAACAAATTCTAAGCAAGAATAGTCAACTTTTTTTAACACTACAACTGGTGCTACAAAGATAGATGGGCACAAAACAAACATGTACATATATCTAAATATACTTATACGTACATCAAATATATATACATACATGCATACATACATATAAAATTTAATGTTGTAAGTGCTGGTGCACTTGTTCATTAATCTAACTAAAACAAAATTTGTTAATTTTTTCATTAAATTGGTTAGAGGTGGCTTAAGAGCAGCAGTAGGGATCGGTTATCAGGAATCTGAAATATACGTATATTAACACAAGAAATCTACACAAATGAAGTAAAAAGGACAATAATCTTTCATGAATAGTGGCATTTTAAAGGTATATGACTTATTGACTTTCTTAGGTCTTTAAAACTTCAGTGCTTTTTCCTTATAAACCACTTTCATATAACAAAAAGTGTACAGGTTGGTACTGGGTGTGAGGAGGGTTGGAGTGAATAAGTAGATCTAACTAAACATGGCAGTAACCACAATATTTGGGGTTGAATCTCTATGTACCCACACCTTGTAATTATGTCTACATATACTGCATTGACTCCCAAAACATTTGCAGTGCCCCCAGTATGGGCATGTGGTAGAACAGTTCTGAGGAAAAAGCTCCTGTTCAGAAGACAGCTATCCAAATAATACAACCGCTGGTTGTTAGCATTGAAAGAAATGGCTTGTCTAGGTATGTATATGTGAATAAACTGGGTAAGAACAAGTAGGTAGGTATGCCACTAGAAATAAATAACCATGTTCAGTTTATTAATATTAACTAGAATTAAATAGCCATCTTTAGTTTACGATTGATGACTTTAAATACTAGCTCGCAAAACCATTGAAAGATTGTCTTGGTGTCTCATGGATATATGTACTTTCATTGCAAATCTCTGAACATTATCTTGCCATTCTAATCAGTAACCACAACACCAATATTCCCAAAGTTCTTTTCTTGCTTTTAAAGGCTATCCTACACTCAAACCTAGTTGATTTAACTATCCTACACTCAACCCCAGTTGATTTGTGGTTACCAGGTAAGGTAAGCTAATCATTTTCGAGCATGACCATCCTTGTTGAATTTTGTCAAAATTTTTTTGTCAATATAGCAACAAACAAGACAAAGAATACAATACACAAGCGCCTACAATCGATTGAGGACGACTATAGGCCCCCTCAGGGCCTAAATCAACGTGGATAACAGTTCAAATCACTTACCTGCACATGACCTCGACTTCCATATCTTCCAGAGAAGGAGAAGGATCGCTAAAACATGGGAAAGGTCGCCAGTAAGCCTGAAAACATTCATCTTTGTATAGAGGATGAAGATTCACTATCTCCCCTTCTCTGCTTTTCCCACACAAACAAAGAACTAAGATTTTCTAGTGCAGTCTCACCGTTCGCCACGTCGGCAGATCCGCATGCGTACAAATGATCGTGTAAATGAGGCTAGGCATGAACCAGGCGGAGGCCGCTTGCTGCGCGGGAGAAGCTTTGTCTGGCAGTTTCCCTGGGTTGGAGGCTAGAGGTTTCATTTTTATCTGAGGTGATGTCATCTCAATGATTGTGACATCGTCTCCTGACCCGACCGTGAAACAATTTCCGACTTCTTTGCAATTCAGAATCTCTGAAATGCGTAATGGTAAACCATGGAAAGATGTAAGGAGTGTGCTGGAAGACATGGTAAGTTGCTAGCGAAATAAAGCCACGGGCTAAAGTAACTTTTGGAATGTCAGGATATCATGAAGTTTGTTTCACTTTTGGCCTCTCGTTACTAAATGCATCAGTAGCCCGAAGGTAAATATAGAGCCCAAACCAAACGAAGGTTTGCATGAACAAGAGATGAGACACTCTGAGTGGTCGCTACCCGTAGGGAACATGAACAGTATCAACGCAGATAAACAGCAACATTGGAGCAAGAGAGTTCTTGTTCCATTTTTGCACAAATACATCCCTATCACGAGTTGGTTGCCACACTATACCTTGACGTATCTAATATCAGATATTATTGCTGGAGTCACTGTTGGGTTGATGGTAATCCCGCAAGCATTGGCCTATGCATCATTAGCTGGCCTGCAAACTCAATATGGCCTATACTCTAGTTTCATGGGGTGTTTTGTGTACTGTCTCCTGGGTACATCCAAAGATTTAACGATTGGTCCAACCGCAATATTGTCACTTATGGTGAACATATATGGCAATCCCCAGGAACCACCATACACGGTAACATTTACTTTCTATGTTGGAGCTGTCCTCTTGGTAATGGGCATTTTTCGTCTTGGTTTTCTTGTCAAGTTCATTTCAACTCCTGTAATAAGTGCCTTTACATCAGCTGCTGCCATTGTCATTGCAATGAGCCAAGTGAAGGACATCCTTGGTCTTCATGGTATCCCAAGAGATTTTTTCCCCAGCATCATCTCAATGGCAAAGAAAATAAAGCATGTTAATCCTTGGGACATTCTATTTGGAATACTTTGCATGATAATTTTGTTCCTGATGAGACTAATAGTAAAATTGAAATGGATTACAGAAGAACCTCAAGAAAATTCAAGCATTTACAGACGCATCATGAGGATGATATTATGGTTTTTGGGTATTGCAAGAAATGCCATTATTGTTTTTGTTACAATCATTGTTGGTTATGTTCTCAGCAAATGCGGATACCGTGATGCTCTGACATTGTCTGATGATATTGATTTTGGCCTTCCACCCTTTGAAGTAAGTGCTTCTCTTGAAGATTTTTCTGTTCCTTTTTAAGACACATCAGCTAATCTGAAATGTTGGAACAGGGGAATTCTCTCCTTGATTAGTTTACCTTTTGAGAGTGTATCTCCTTAAGAAACTCAACTAAATATATAGTGTTCATCCCTTATTATGTATTGATATTATTCTATGTTCATCTATTTATATCTGTAGTTGTTGTAAGTATAATTGCATTAGTTATGTTAATATATTTCTTAAAATGTATGTTTATTTGAATTTTGAAATAGAGTGAACTGAACTGTATAGCATACATTCACATGTGTGAATCTTGATAAGACTGGAAGCCTTTTGCAATTGAGTTTGTCTCTCTGTATGTCAACTGAAACATATAGACTCATATGTATGGATGTAAGAATTGGTAGCCTCTAGGTAGTGATCAGCTGAAAGTTTAGAATGAAAATATAATTGAAAACATAAGTTTTGTGGAATCTCAGTCCTAGAATTTCATGTTATTTAGTAATGTTTTTATTGACCATAGCACACATGCATATTAGTATCTCCATTGTTTTTTAAATGGTGTTCAGCTTCTTACAGAAGCTGTTTCTTTTTCTACACTTTTTGTTCCAAGTTTTTTAGTTAGTGGTCATATGTAATTCCCCAACATTATAAGTAACTCCCCTACCAATGGCCTCTTGCTTCAGTTTTCATATCACCTTCATATCATCATCAGTTCAATTCTACCTCTTCTTTTCAGTCTTCTTGTACTTTTTTCCCCCACAAATGGTTACTTTTTTATCACAACATTGTTTTTCCCTCTACAAGAACATACCTTTGAAGCCATGACTGTCATAGAGAGCTTCTATTCAACAAATGCTGTTTGCAAATGGTATAGAGATGTCTTTATCTGACATGCTTTTGGCATGAGAGATTTTTGGGTTATGCATTAATGTAGTGTGGATTATCTTTTGATTATTTTTAAATAACAATATTTTGGTTTTTGTTTTTCTAGCCTCCAGTATTCAGTCTACATGAAAGAAACATAACAGCTTCCCCATCAGATATGCTTGAGACATATGGTAGTGGACTTATAGTAGTCCCACTCATTTCATTTATGGAAGCCATAGCTATTGCAAAGGCATTCAGTAGAATTAGCAGCTACAAAATTTTTCCCACACAAGAACTGATCGCACTTGGAGCTGCCAACATAATGAGCTCATTTGTTTCTGCATACCCAGTCACGGGGAGTTTCTCAAGAACTGCTGTAAATAATCAAAGTGGTGTCAAAACACCATTATCAGGTATGATTGGCTTTTCAAACATTGGTGCTTGGATAGCATATTACTTAATTTATTGATTGTTGTACTGGGTGGTTGATTGTATGACTGAGTGATTGATTGAGTGATTGATTGATTGGTTGATTGACTTATTGATTGTTAGGAAAATGCACAGTTATTCTGATCAATTATGTTAGAGTGATTTTGATGCTAACTAATTCATCATTGTCAACAGTGACATGACCATGGATAGGTATTAGAGGACAATAGTGCCTCACCCCCCACATTTGGCAAAAGATGGTGATCAGGAATCTTTTAAAATCAATCTAAAGGATGGTCTCTTTGTAACATTTTCCTTCTAGCAACATGCTTTATAGTTAAATCTTTCCAGATTCATTACTTTTTCCTATGCACTTCGTAATACATCTATGTATGCCTCCTTTTACATCTGTATACATCATGTGACTTTGATGAATCCCTTGTCTTATATAAACTTAAGGTATTATGTTATTTGATCATGCTGACAATGACTCAAGTCGCTGTTGAAACATCTATAAGAGAAAAGTTACTATATATTACAAAGTGGGCCATGTAGCTACTTGTCAAGATCATGGTGCCATCATTTTTCTTCTATCTTAATTAGTACCATAATTGTCAATAAATAGGTACAGTACAAATGCTGACTTTTTTGTCATTGTTCTCATCTTGAAATTTGATAGAATAACTGTCATAGAATTACCAAAGGTCCTTCCTCTCTCCTGTCTATGCAAATAGCTGTCAAGTTAGCTTCTTTTGAGCTTTACCTTTCATTATCATGATCTCTCTGTCTGTCTGTCTTTGTCTCTGTCTCTGTCTGTCTGTCTGTCTGTCTGTCTGTCTGTCTGTCTGTCTGTCTCTGTCTGTCTGTCTGTGTCTGTCTCTGTCTGTATGTCTGTATGTCTGTCTGTCTGTATGTCTATCTGTCTGTCTGTCTTCCTGTCTTCCTGTCTTCCTGTCTTCCTGTTAGAACTGCAGCCAGAAGCTGCTAAGCTTGATTTTCACTGAAGGGGCCAGGTTGGACAGTTTGCTACATGTCATCAACATCTACTCCAATTCTGAATCTTCGCGAAATGAATTGTAAATTAACTTAAGGGCAGTGTCTCTCTGTACCCGTTTGCCACCACAAGGAGGTCTCCAACAATGGGCTAGCTCATCATCATCATCATTCAAATAATTAGTGTTTTTTCTAAAATAGTGAAAAGTGATATAATTGGAATGCTAACTACATGTCTTATTCATATAATAGAAGTTATTGTGACTGTCAATAAATAAAAACTCAAAAATGCTTTTTATTTTTTGTGAGGTTTCCTACATCATTACTTAACTTTTATTTGTACATTTCATATTGATTATGCCATTCCTTTTTTAGGCGTTTTCACTGGCATTATTGTCATCCTGGCAATCCAGTACCTAACTCCGGCATTCCAATATATTCCACGAGCTTGTCTTGGTGCCATTATCATTTTGGCAGTGCTGCCCATGGTTGATTACAAAATCGTTGAAAAGATCTGGTATGTGAAGCGTTTAGATCTTGTTCCATTTGTGTTTACTTTTTTTGCCTGTTTTTATTCCCTGGAAGTAGGCCTTTTAGCCGGAGCTGGTATCTCGCTGGTCATACTTCTGTATCCATTGGCCTACCCGAGTGTTGATCTTGACCAGAAGGAAATCACTGTGCTTAAAGTGAACAATGGTATATCATTTTGTGGAGTGGATCATGTCACCGAAGCAATCGAGAACATCATCCAGTCTCCGGAAAGACCAATCATGATCTTACTCGATTTCTCTGGAGTGAGTGAGATGGATTTCACTGTTTTGAATGAGCTAGCTACAATTTTCCTGGAAACAAAGGCCAATGGTGTGGAGATTTATTTAAGAAATATGCGATCACACGTGCGAAAACTTTTTTTGCAAGCTGATCTTCAAGATTATATAGTAAGAAATTCTATCGACAGAGGCAGTGAAAGTGCGCCTCTGATCTAAAGTGGCATCTTTGATCTAAGATGATATCCTTGATTTAAGGTGGTACCTTTGGTTTAAGGTGGTATCCTTGATCTAAGGTGGTATCTTTGATCTAAGATGGTATCCTTGATCTATGGTGGCTCTATGATCTAAGGTGGTATCTCTGGCCTATGGTGGTATCTTTGGTCTATGGTGCCCCTTTGATCTGTGGTGGATTTTCCAGTATATAATTATAAATTCTAATATAATTTGAGCTATTTCGTGGTTGATACTACACTAAGTTTGTGAACAACTCGTTAAGTTACTGATGTTCTTGGGAATTGGCAAAGTTTGGTGATTGCAATTTGAGAAGGTTTACAGTTTCTCATTTTTGGATAGTTCGAGTATTTGTTACGTTGCTCTTGTTGCAACAGTGATACGTATTCACTGATAACTTTTGTCCAAGACGATAAATAGCATCTTAAACCAGAATGTATTAGTAGCAAGGTCGGTACGTTTATAAAGTCTGTTAACATGAGAGTAAATTTCTATAAAATGTATTGTTATTTTTACTTTTTTATCAGTGGCTTAAATTGAACCTCGGTGTTGTTATTAAATAATTTTTCAATAAACAGATAGCTTAGTGAATAAGTGTTCGATGTGCAAAACTACTGTTAGAAGTTTTATGCGCAGAATTTTGACAGTGGGCAATGTCCAAATTGGCCACATCCAGATAGTTCTAATAGCCTCGTTGTCATTTACTAAAGACGATCGAAATATAATTATTTAGGGGTGCCATGCGTCCAGAATACAATATTTTGAGTACTTATTAAGGCCTTGCTAAACTAGACAACGTTTCCGTGCGACATTTGTTGCATTGTTGTTTGATGATGTTACACATGCTTTGTGAAGATGTGGCTAAACTTGTCGACTTTTCAATTCAAGCAAGCTCTGTTAGTGCTGTTGTTGAGGTTTTGGCGCTAAGTTCATATTAAGAATTGGCGCTTAGTAACAAGTGATAGATGGCTTTGGCGTACTTGCGTCAGCTTGAAGTGCTTGAAGACGAAGATTGTTTGCTTGTAGTTCATGAACACAGAAGGATTTGATTGAATTGTCGCTCCACAAAATGGCTAAGCTAGAATGCATTTGTACAACATGACAGATGTCGCACATGATTGAGCATGTTGAAATACAAGTGCAACATATTTTGAACGACATTTGCCATGCGACACGGTAGGCAAACTAGAATAAAATATTTGGGCATGTTGGCACTTGCGACAAGTTTTGAGCAACAGTTGTCATGCGACACGGTGGTTAAACTAGAATACATCAGTGCAACGTGGTATATTCAAAATATCGCACGAGAATGTTGTTTAATCAGGCCTTAATTCTCCTATACGGATTCACGTAGTGTAAAATTCACGTAGATATTACCGTTCTGTAATTGTATGCCGCAATTCGTAGTGGAATCGAGGCGCAACCGTCCACCTTATGCGTCCAGTTGGTAAATTTTTCGTATCGCCAGTATGGTCCATAGCGTATGGCTCTGAATTATTTGCTGAACAAAAATTATCTTGTCCACGCTGTTGCGAATTAATGACAAAGCTCTTGAGTAAGCATAAATAAACGCAAAAAATGGAAGTACAAATGATTTCTGTTACTTTTTCAGTCGTAAATCCATATTTTATCATTCCAGCATAACTGCGCGCGTAAGCCCAATAAAGCATCGAAGATTTTGGGCTTTGTATACCGCGGTTCTCGCAAGAACCGGAAATCCTATCTGTCGTACAGTTTTTTTCTTTCAATTCAAATTCAAATGGATAGATTAAATTCTACTGCCAGATCTTGTCATGAAACAAATTTCACATTAATAGTATAACGTAGAAGGATTCTTGAGGAGGAGCCTTCAAAGTAAATTAACTAACGATTTGGTGGAAGCCCCTCTATTCCACTATACCAAATAATATAATGCATATTCTCGTACAAACTAATGAACCAGATGATGTCGTCGCAAGTTTATTTATCAATTTCAGTCGCCTTTTTTGGCTTCTTATTTTTATTATAATTGCACAATTTGACAGCTAGGAAATGAATAGTTTTAATAAATTAGTTAGATATGAAATTTAGATATAGAGCTGTTTTATCAGATTTCGACCCCATGATGGCTTTTTTATCCGTAGAATTGTTGAGTAGAATCTACTATTTGAGTTGTTCAACTCTAGATGAGAATATTTGAATGAGATTTTTTATTGCATAAATTGTATATAAAGCTATATTTCTCGTCAAATTTTTGCTTGAATTTTTTGCGAATAATTTTTCTGAGATATTCTATTCGTGGATAGTCTGTCCCATAAGGGCTGCAGAAGTGTGGCTCTGTAATACGTGAATGATTCTTGCTTAGTAGTACTCTTTGATACCTTTAAGAATTGAAAAAATTGAAAGGATTACAGTATAATGAACTTAAAACTGACCTTGCAAGCAATTCCTCATTCCGTAATTGCTTTTGTAGATAAAAACTTTCAATTTTGATAGAATGAACAAGGAAATGAATTGAAAATGAAAAATATGCTACGTCTACCTTTTGTGGAATCGATGCAACAGCATTAACATCGTGGTGAGATAGTTTAGCCCTCATTGTTCATCATTAATATATTACAGAAAGAAGGGAAGTCATTAGCCTGGAGTGCTATCATTTTTGAAGCATTAGATGACGATGAAAGTCAGAAGGCATTAAGCAAAAAGGATAATGGATACAAAGGTGAAATAGGTTGGGCTTTTTCAAGCTAGTCTAAAAGCTTTCCAGACACCCTTAGTTGGGCGGGCAGTTTCCCCAGTGTCACATGAAAAGTATCTCTTATATTGCGACACTTTTACCACAGATGCAATCGTTGGTAGTTTGCTCGAGTTTCCTTAGTTTTCAGCTTCATCACATCTAGGACTCCATTAGTGACTTAAGTATAATAAGAATGCTAATTGCTTCTATTGCTTTCTTGCCAATAACAAACAGCGTGAGTTTTGTAGATGAAGGCGATTTAGCAAGACTGTAAGTAGACAGCAGTTGTCGTATAGAAGACAACACATTGTGTCTTTAGTCAGAGTAATCTGCTTTATTACGGATAATTGTGGTGCCTAGGCTAGACATCATCGTTTGTTAATTGAAAAGCAAACAAGGGATAAGCATGTAACAGATGTTGAAATTCTCATGGTGTAGAATAAGCTTTGGTTTAGAGTGTTTTAGTCTTATTGAACGAATGTGCAATACGTGCCACTCTTTAGAATCATATCTTGAGAAATAAGTGACTGCGGAGTAAATTTTGATGCGCGATAATACTATGATTCTGTTGTTATGCCAAAGACAGTGCAATTGAAATACAGCGCACACATTTATTTTTATGAGGAACATTTTCTTAATTTCTACTGGAGTATAATGGCTAAAAGAGGTTGCAATTATTTGTTGTAAAAAAGGGTGATTTTTTTTCTTCAAGATTACCAAAAAAATTTCGATCTTTGTAAAGAAGCTTGCAGAGAATGAGCTAATATTGATTTCTGGCACGTAAAAAAGATGAACTTTGGAAATTGAGACTTGTGGTTAAGATGTTAGCGTTTTGAGACTCATTTTCTGATAAACTGTTTCTTATTTAAAAAAACGTTTATATAAGCATTATAAATGTTAATGGTTACAACATGGTATTATATATATGGTGAAGCTGATCACAAACCTGTCTATGAGACATTTGTTACAAGGAATACACACAATTAATATGGAAATCGGCCGCAGTGAATGGAAGTGGCTTCTTAAGTCTCAATTGTTTACGATGGTAATAAGCTACATGAACCAGAAAGTTCCTTAGGGTTGTCTATGGTACAAGTTCCTTAATTTTTGGCATTCTACATGTAAGTTCCATATATATGGCAGTTCCTTGTAAGAAACGTGTATCTAAGAGAAAGGATGTCATTACGTAATATGCTAAAATTGGTAGATATCACATTTGCATTTCTCGTTTAACATGAGGATCAGTGGTTCACTAGCGTATGGAAAATCTCAGAGGATCTTTTCAAGTCGGATAAGTTAGAGTCAATGTTTGCAAGCATCAAATGTTTACATGTGTCAGAGAGTTGGACTGGGTCTCGGGGAAAGTTTGGACAGACTTAAATATTATCTGTGACATTACGTTTTTAAAGCAGGCAAAAAGGCAATACAACGAGAAGAAAGATGCAATTTAGGATGCGCGAGATATACTTACGGTATGCGGCAAGATATGCACAAGTAACCATGTACTTTGAGTGTAAAATATTGCATTCCCTGGCGTGATAGGGGCATGTAGCTAGAGTGAGTAGCGTGATAAATTTACGTTCATGAATACGAGGTGAATGAATACGAGGTAGTAGAAGATAGAATAAATCATGGAACGAAGAACTCACTTCATCAAAATATCGAGTTGTGATGCTATGTTGAACCACTTTAGCGAAGTGGTTAATTGCATTTTTGTTGACTAATACACGACAGAAAATTGAACCAAAACATCTATCACTTTAACATCAATATTTAAGAAATAGTTGCTAAATGGAAGGACTAGAATTGCGTATATTGTTTTTAATATTTATGTTATGTTAATTTACATCTGTTTAATGTCGAAGGTTCTGTTGTCTCTATATATTTACTTCTTTCTTTCTTTCTTTCTGTTAATGGCTTTTGATCTAATCAATGTATATTGAAAGTAAGATATTGATGGAAAAATACAGTGGAATTTTGTGTGTAGTCTGCTGTGTTGTGAGACACTGCATTGATAACTACGCGTTTCATAGTCATTTCTTAAGCAAAGGTGGGCTTAAAGAGAAGAGAGAAAGGGAGAAGAAAGAGAGATGTCATTTTGATGGTAGTCATTACACGCTTTTTTATAGGGAACCTACATGTAGAACGCCGAAATATTTGAAGAGCTTATACTAATAAAGAAAAATTCCCTAAGGAACTTTTCAATTTCAACAATATTTATAACAGCAAACAATCAAGAATCGGGAAGCTGTTTCCATCCATTCGCAGCCGAAACCCTCATAGATTGTTTGCTATGCTTGTGTTAAGTCCTTCATTTTTCATTGATCTTACGTTGCAGCCAAGTTTAAAGGCAAAATTCAAGAATCAATGTTTTCCTTGTGTTTGTACCATTTTTATGGCACTAATTTTGTGCTGACAATTAGGGAACTTTTAAGGAACTTTTAGTACTGCATTTGATCATTGGAGGTCCAAAAATAAGGAACTTTTGGAACTAGACCTTGAGCTAGGTGCCTTATGGAAAGGTGTGTAGTTGATTTACATCAAGATACAAAACAATATATTTTCTTCAGAACAACAGAGCAATGCGTACATAATTATTGGAAAAATTTATTAGTATATGTGTCACTGAGAATAGGAGATATTGGATATAGGCCTTGAGTTAGATTTTATGACCACACCTTTTACCTTCACTTTTATTGTCAGCGAGACCTGTTTTCTATAAAGATAATAGGTTGAACGTTAGTTAGTGATTGCTATTGATTCAATATTGATCAGTGATTGTTGATATTATCGCACACGATAGCTCTGTTAAAGCAACTTGTGACGAAAAGGGTCCTACGAAAACGCTTTTGAGGGGCTGAATGGGTTTATCATCGCACACTTTTATTGATTATTATCATTGCACACTAGGGTGTGGCTGTGAAGCAGCACTTATATACCGGACAATAGACTTATAGTATCAAAGTACCCAAGAGGAGAAGGGTGTGCTCACAAATTCTCGTGCACAGGGACACAAATATGACAACATTTTCAATCTGAAACATCTAAGGAGCTTTTCGTTGGACCCCAACCGATTGTTTCCTTTTATCAAATGATTATTGTTCTAGAAACCACTAAACGGATGCTTAAATAAAGATAAATTGTAATTATCTCGACAAATTAATCGATCCTTTTTCAAAATTCCATCAATGTCGCCGTTTTAACGGTTTACATTAATTTCCTGTTTTGCTCTGGGACACCCTACTTGTCTGCATCTCGTGTTATCTCTTTGCCATCGTCTTCTGCCCAAATCGCATTTATTTCAATGTTATGATATCACAGCTTTTTGAAGTAGTACCATAACCCATTCATTTTACACTGTCTACGAACCAAACCGTTATCGCACTGTTTGGTTTTCAGACGAGATTACTTGTATAATGGAAGTTTACAGATTCAGCCGCACCTGGGCCAGGAGGACGTGCCAAGGGAATAATAGCTTAAGTCTGGCTACCGTATCATCGTAAGTGTTGGGGACACGTCCCAATCATTGCATCGGTGATGCTAATGGACGCTTATGATATATGGGAACGTTTTTTTGTTATGTCCCCGACTTCCCAGTAGTGTCGCTGACGTCTCAGTAGAGTTAAAATAAAGTTGAGATGGGTTCAACTTTTCAGAACATTTCCTATGCTTCGCCGAAGAGTCTCTGATGACTGGGGGGGGGCGACTGGGACACGTCCCTGTTGCTTCCGACGATATGGAAACCAGCTTTTGAGAGGAAGGGTAACTGATTGCGCTTTGGAATCCTCCTCTCTGCCATACATATATATTAGTGCTGTTTGTATGCCAAAAGTAGGCCTTATGCTATAGTTCATTGTGATTTTAGTGAAATTTTAAATGTCATTCAAGCACTGTAAGTGCTCTTCAGGAGTTACTGAGCTGAAATTGATAACACTTTTGAAAGGTAGTCGGTGATACCGAAACACATTCATTCAGTGGGATGTGGGGATGGTTTACCCCCCAAGCAGAACTCATTTCGTCAAATAGCCAACATTTGCCATTTCTGTCGGCATATTGAACAAAATGAGAACCATGCTCATTATGCCGACAAATTTTAGGCCCTACACTCTCAAAGAAAATTTCTGAGAACGGCCCCCTGACAATTTCTGGGAGCGTCCGTCGGCATTTTCAAGATTATCTTTACATGCGACCTCTGATACACGTTCGTGTTTCTTTCAAGTACATTGATATCTCACCACCTAGATATACTGCATTGCATTAGACAGCAACTCATTACAAGATACTGCCATGCAATATAATGCCGTGTTTGCACATTGACCTGTAGGTAATGAGAGTCAGGAAAGCAATGCCCCAAGTAGTTTGCTTACTTTGTACTTGGTGTGCTCTAAATAGTTGTTACACACTTTTTTATAAGGAACCTACATATAGAATGCCGAAATATTTAAAGAGCTTATACTACTAAAGTAAAATTCCCTAAGGAACTTTTCAATTTTAAAAATTTTTGCAACAGCAAACAATCAACAATTAGGAAGCCGGCTCCATTCATTTAAAGCCAAAACCCTCATAGATTGTTTGCTATACTTTTGTCAAATCCTTCATTTTTCATTGATCTTACGTTGCAGCCAAAATTAAAGGCAAAATTCAAGATTTCAATGTTTCCCTTGTGTCTGTACCATTTTAATAAACTAATTGTGCGCTGAAAATTAAGGAACTGTTAAGGAACTTTTAGTGCTACAAATTGATCATTAGAGGTCCAAAAATAAGGAACTTTTGGAATTAGACCTTGAGCTAGGTGCTTCATAAAAAAGCATGTAATTTAAGAAAGTTTGATAAATTAAATTATAAATCTCATTGTTGAATGGTTACTAAAGTGACCTTAGTAGGAAATACTCTTAATTTTCTTTGAGTAATACACCCCTGGCATAACTTTATACTCAGCATCTTGCACCTTAGTTCAGCTATCTAGCGGCCTGGTTATAGATATGGAATGTAAGTGTGGGTGGATTTTAAACCAATTGTTGTATATGATTTATCGAGACTACCCGGTTTATGAAGATACTGTTGGTGAATAGAGCAGATATCTACTAGTAGGTTCTATGAGTTGACTGGAGACTTGCAAAGAAATCACAATTCCCATTTGATTTCGAAACTTTTAGCAGTTTTGTTCCACCAACACTTTGAATGTTTGAAAGTCTATGATGTGATTTGTCTGATTATTCAGAAATTTCAAAGAGAAAAACCAATTTGATACCAGAACAAAATTCATCAAACGTGCATTGCACCTATGCGAATTCACTCCACCCGTGAAATTAAACCCCACATGGCAAAGGTGTAGTTAAGTAGACTTCACAAAGTTCTGGCATCATTAACGCTGACGATATATTTGTATGTATTGCTACTAAAGGCATCGGTTTTCGTAGTCCTGGAGCACGTATGTTTTGACTTATCAACCGTCCTAGGGCACTTAACTGTATTGGGCTCACTACGTCATCTGGCTTGGTCTTATACTTATAGCAAATATGCAACTTTTATCACACTGACACGCATAATCATGCGCTTTGTGAAGTGTTATTAATTATGCGGAAAAAAGCAAGATTTCAGGAACCTAGCTAAGAATTTGGCAGTATGATTGCTACGTGGCTAAAGAAACATGGCTGGCAAGAGTGAACTCAAAGTTAACTTTGAGGTTTGTTACTATTTTCTGCCTCTCGACTCTCTTGCAGAGAAGTTCAGTTTTTGATATTTCTTCGGATGTGAGCAGCGTTGTTCTACATTAACAATAAGGGATTTTTTTGTGTTTGAACGTTCAGACCAGATGAAATACGACCATTGCATTGCAAGTTTTGAACTTTCAGTAGGATTCACCTCAGAGTTCGTCGACTTTTTACCATCAAACGATCGAGAAGGCATTGTAGGTAACCCCTCTTTGTGACAGTAATGGCAGTGATGTGACAATGGTACAAAAGCCAGGCTGTTTCAATGTTCCACCTAACAATCACGCGTGCCATTGTTGTGTTACAGGTGCGTGACACAATCGCAGAGGCACCTACGCAGCACTTCTACGACAGGCATGCCGGCGTTGGCATACAACATGTTGGAGGCAGCTGTGTACATAGGATTCGACACAAGTTCAGCTAAGTATGTAATCGAATTACACATCTTCCGTCAATAAAACTACAAAATAGCCTAGATTTAACAACCTCAATGGACAAGGCATTCGTTACAAAGATAACATTAATAGGGTTAATTGCCGATTGAATTGATGAGGCATGAACCGTTGTTTAATTATCAGTGTAAATGTATTAGACAATAAAGAAATAACAATACATTTTCAAGCCTTCTTAGCCATAAATCTAAGCAGATCGTCTACATCTAGAAAGCTGGAGGCAGAAACTGTTTTGTAGAGCACAGTAGAAAATGCCGAACGATGGACCGCTAGATCCAAATGTGGTCGACTTTCGCGTCAGATGCATCTCACATTGATCGATTGTCGGTTCCTGGCCTCTTTTGTACTAATTTATTCATTATCAGAAAGGCAAGAACTCTGTGTTCTGATTCGTTACAATTACCCAGCCTCTCTCTGTTACTCGTTGACACCAATGTTGTTGTTTTTGACGTTCTTGATTACGAGGCAATCATCTTATCCATTACTTGCAATTGGTGATTTGTTTCTGAGTTTTGCAATAATTTGAAAATTTCTTACCCTTTGTAACTTAAGTTCTAGCATTCCATCCCAAACACACATTTTTTGTTAGCGACCGGTTGATAAGAAAGTGGTGTTCGATTGCTAGAAAAGTTAAGAAAATCCAAAACTGGATTTTTTTGAGATCTAAGAAAGTCTCGATGCTCATATACATGTGAAACCTCAATATTTATGCCAGCCCATCATCTCTTTTATTTAACCGATATAGATCTCTTGTGTTCACGTATGTATTCCAGTGCCATATTTGCGTAGTGCCTGCCTGTCTATTTAGTCTAATACCGCATTATTACACACAAACACAAACATTGTTGCTAAGAATATGTTAGGATCGTGTTACTACTGAAGTCATGAATAAGCTAAGAGAGTTTTAATCAGAGTCCAGAAAATACCTAACCTTCCTCCAAATCTTCATCATAAACCTTCCTCTTTTAAGACTATCAAAACTAGCCCAAGTTTCTAAACTCTACAATGGGTGTCTCGGAAGCTTTAACTGTAAATAGGCTATGCCCTTCACAGTCGATGTTGCATAATATGAAAACTTTGCCTATACTGGATTGTCGATACAAATTTCTAAAGCTTCCTCAAATACGACATAAAGAGCAAAATTTTCCTCCGGCTCAGAGCCGTGGAGCCGTGACTTTTTCTGGAATCTGGTTTTAATACTGGGCAAAAAACTTTCATATGAAAAACATGTATCTTTCGAGATTTATGCTTTCTCTTCAGGTAACTTCAATGCACTTACTTCTCTCAACTAATCTTTTTATGCGTTTTTGTTTCAACTAAATTAGCGGGTATTTTGATTGCTTTTTGTCACCAGAAATATTCAATAAAAGAAGAAATAAAACTATTGTATTGTTAGAGGACATTCGTATTTTGACTTGGATTCGCTTGTATCTGTCGAAGTAAGAAAGTGCTAACATCCAAGAAGAACATTTGTATCCAGGACAACACTTTGATGTTCGCACGAACTATCATCTCTATGCTTACTCCAATCTCGTGGGTCTCTTTGGCAATTAGCACTCGTTAACTGGAAAGGCGCTAGCAAGAGTCAGCGAATGAACAAAGTGGATGCGAGGCCTCGTTACAGGTAGATGAATTCATTGTTCAATATATCAGACACCTGACTTCCTTTCACTTTATAAAACTTAATATCAGAATCATCATTTCTACTGTGTTGCGCTAAGATGGTACATATCCGTTCATGACAACATCACGATCTAGGAATTATGATACAAAGCGTCCAACCAACAGGCATAACTTTCTACGTACACGATGCGTACAGTTACAAACAATAGAACAATACAAAGTGGTTTGATGACATTTTTAAGCCGTCTAGCACTGGCGCCTGCAAAATTTACGTTTACGCCTCGATTCCATTCAACTATTTTTATATATATATATATCGCCTACAATAACTGTTGTCCAACAAGACCATTGCAACATCTATATGGTGATGATGTCCGGCACTGCATGATAGTGTTTCTACAGCGTTCAACAGTGAGTATATTTGACATCTCAATGTTTGATATATAGATTCGATGTAATGTCATTTGCTTCTTCCTTATGACACAGTAGTTCATTCTGTCCATCTTTCCTTTTACCTACTTTCCTAGCAGCATTTGTCATACTGTCAAAGTACTCTTTCATGCGAGCTGGCAAGATCTAACTTGTTCCAGGTTCCCTTGCTAGTATCTGAGATCAACAAAAGTTGATGGCAACCTTTTGTAGCCTATTTTGCAAAACGAACCAAATAGATGAATTGAAATGAAAAAAGGCATTCAGTCGAGCAACTGATACACAGAACTTTTGCTCTTTAATTTGGAATTAGTTAATCATGGCATCAACTACTTTTCTCTCGAATTTAATAATTTTAAGTTATTATTTGTTTTCATGTATTTAGCAGTTTTGATCTCATTTAACTAAATTCTGCCTACGATTAATTAAACTTTGAAAAATAGCAATAAATTCAAAAGTAATATCAAAAGAAATAAATAACATCATGCTGCTTTTAACAACATAGCAGCTTAGTTTCCCGATTATGTTGAGGAGTTGATGATTTAGCGCTTTTAGCACAAACCCCTCTAAAATGACAACTTATTCTCCTGTCTTCACTGCGTTCTCTGCGAAAGTCTTGCGTCTTAATATTCTTCTTCATACTGTTTACCTTCTTCGTATTCCTTGTATTCTCATTCCAGTCTATTCCAGTTCTCCAAATCACCTACTACAAAAAAGCTAATATGTATAGTCTACTTTTGTGGAGTACCCCTCTCTGTAATATGTGCATCTGAGATCTTCGTAACTCCTGTTTAATTTATAAGTACCACCGTTTGATATTTTCATTTCAAGATTTCATGCAGAATATCTTTCTTGGGTATTTGCTTTCTGAATAGTCCTGTTGCTGAATAGGTTTCATTTTCCTCTAAACTCCCGATCCATTATTGTACTAAGTATCTGAAACAGTAAGTCCGATGGTGAGCTTTCTCTAATACAATGTTGCCAATCAATTGCTGTTGCAGTCTTGCGTACAACCTATTTAAAAGCTGGTTAGAATACTGTCAACCTTGTAAAAATAATGCTGCCATCAGATTTCAATATCTTTGAGGTGTCATTGCATACACATGCCTTGTCCTAACATGCCCGCCTCTCAAATACTCCAGGCTTCTTCATCAACAGGTTGCCTATCTGCCACCGACTTGAATTAATATTCTGTTCATTTTGCACCTTTGTGGCCACCATTAAACACACCAATATGATTTGATCGACTGTTCTTATTTATCACCTTTGGGATATCATCTGGTACCAGCAGTTTGATTATCATGGATCTCCGGTCTTCGCGGTTATCAGCCCTCCTTACACATTCTGCAGAACGTACATTTGTGCATTCTTTGACATTTTCCACCCACAAAGTCCTCGGTCTTCACCCCCCTCTTTTTCCATTTAGTCTTCCACCAACCAGTAATCTCTTCAGTCCATCTTTTCGAACCATATGCCCAAAATATGAAGTCTTTCTGTTTTAACTATGGTGAGAGCAGTTGTTTCATATTTATCACCATTAGACTTTACTGTTTGATTTTTATGCTGTTCATGGTATTCCAAACATTCTTATGCAAATACACATTTCAAAAAATATTAGTCTTCAAGGTCCATTTAATGATCATCAAAATAGTATTGAAACTTAAGCTTAAAATCTAGGTATATGCAATCAAGATTAGTAATGAATATCTCTAATAGTGTTTAAACTTTAGGTCTGCTATACAATGAAATATAGCCGTTATGTAATGCCTACAGCAGCGAACCTAATGTATGTATGGCAAGGCTCTGAAGAAGTTCAGCTTTGAGGAAAACTATTTTCGATGAATTCATCATAAGTGATGAATACGTATGCAGAAGTGAATCACTGAATATGATTATAATTGGTAGATTTTTGTGATGAATCGCTTGACGGATGGGTTTATGTAAAACAACCTTATTGCCAAGCTGAGTGTTGAAATGAAGCAGAGAGCACGAAGAAACTCTTGGCTGATCATTGTAAGAAATCTATAGAATAATTTGTGTCCACCTGCAATTTAAAAGTTTAGAATGCAGCACAAAATAGAACTGATTCATGTGAGATAGAGAATTCCTTCCCATGCTCTGGAGCTATGAGGAACTTCGACGTCAACACACAAAGAGAGTCGGTTAAGGAGGCTCTATCACAACGCTTTCCAGGAACTACCTCTTGAACGATGCAGAATTTCTTAAAAGTATGCAGCTTACGTCAGTAGAAGCCGTTTCTCTTTCCTTGGATATTTCTACTTCATTGAGAATTTAGATGTGAAGATAACGTGAAGTTTCCACTAGGTTAAGGTGCTTCGCCGTAGGAAATAAATATACTTTTACATCAGAAGATGTATCTCCTCTTTATGAAGATTCTATTTTACAAGAGCCATTACTTCATAGATTCATCATAAATGTCTAAAAACAGATAGGTTTTGAAATGAATATATGATATATCTGAAAAATATAAGCGATAGGTATTCTATACCAAAGATATCTATTACATTGTGGTTCTGATGGAGTTCACAAATAGGACAGTAGCAAAAAATATTGACAGCTGTTTTCTATGATATACTTTAAAAGCAGATCTCCCTGGTAATTTTGAATAGTTAATTTTAAACTCTGCGGCCAAAATTTTTAAGGAAGTTGTGCTGGTAGTGACAAAATCTCTACAGAACTTTCCAGGCTCTTTGATTTTTTTATCACTACGTTCTGCGTGCTATTGTCAAATTCGCATAAATTTTTTGTAAGTGATGTATCTGTGTTTCACAGAAGTGCTTTCGTATAAAATTCTTATAATGTTAAATTATTATTATAATGGTTATGTTTCTATATAACACTTGACACTTACAGTATAACGTCTATATAATTCTGAATGTGTAGCAAACAGTAATGTGCCATAAAGGAAGAACTTTTAGTATAAAAATGTTGTCAAAATAGATAAGGAACTTTAATATTTAGACCTTGAGCTAAATTTAACACTTAACCAAAGCGCATGCACCAGAGCTCATTCTGAATGTCGAGCAGCAATTCAGTTCATTCTGTTGCACGCAATGATTGACTTGAACGTGGTAGCAGCTAGGCATATGGATAAAGTCAATTCAATGCCTTTTTGAACAGATTTTCAATACATTGCTGCCCAACCAGTTGAGCTATGCAAATTCTCGATAGAGACGGTTATCTGCATCACTCTTTGCTTTCATTTGGAATTTAATTGGTCATTTGCGATACAAACAGGGCACACTTCCTATCAATCAGCTCTTTTCTCATCGTTTAATATTATAAGTTATTACGCATTTACGAATACAACGGCACTTATTGAAGTATGAACATTTAAATAAACCAAGAGCAAACGAGATTTAGGCATTTAATCACTCTAACTTATTTATTCACGCTTTGGGGTGTCTAAAAATAAGGAAGACACGAGGCTTCCATACTAGAGACATCCAATAGGGCTATGAATAAAAGTTTAGAAGCCTTAATAGCAAGGGAATGAAAGATCTTAAGAAATTAAGGAACCTCTGGACGCTACTGATAAAGTTAGAGAGCAGCTGTTGATGCTTGTGACTGGAATGCAGCCTTGATTCGGTTTGTGGATCGTATTCAAAGATATGAATAACGATATAACACTATTTCTAAGCATTTATAAATAATTAGCCTCGTTTAGAGAGTACTTTATTAGGTTTATAAAACGATGATTTGTAGACCGTTATTAGCATTTAACCTCTTTCGCAGATCAGAAAGACGTTGAACAAGGAAGAGGGGACTTGGCAATTTGAAGAATTATTTGATGCCTGGAAGAAAGATGCCACGGCCTAAGAAAAGCAGCTATGGAAATGAGAAGCCTCCGCTATCTTACGTTGCTCTTTGCGCAATGGCTATACGTAGTTCCTCAGCGGGTATGATGTCATTGAATGAAATTTACCGATACATAGTAGATACGTTCCCTTACTATAAAAACACGTGTTCAAAATGGCGAAACTCCCTGAGGCACAATCTTTCATTCAATGACTGCTTTGTAAAAATCATCCATGGAAGCGAAAACGGAAACAAACGCAGTCTATGGAGTCTTCATCCGAATTGTGGCGATATGTTTGAAGATGGAAGTCTGCTGAGACGAAAACGGCGATTTACGACCAATAAAAAGAGACAGAAAGAAGATGGCATCTCATTCGGAATACGTCAGTCGTCAAAGGTGGACGAATCGGAGTTGGTGGCTAGTGTAGGACAGAAAAGAGAGTTTCGCGATACGATCGCAAATCCTCGAGGGTTCATCAAAATTACCAACCCTACTCAAAAGAAAAATTATGGAACAGGACAGGGAGATTTATCATTTGTAAATAAGAAACGGAAAGAAGGATTGACGAATTTCACCATAGAAAATATTCTAAATGGGTCTTTCTCTTCTCAAAAGAAGGACTTTCAAGCAACCCAAACATATATTGAAAAGAATTCGGCTTTTGTGCAAAGGAAGCATCAGTACGATTCAAATCAGAACTTTGAAGGAATTCTCCACAGTTGTACTTGCAATTCAGCTCAACAAATAGAATCACCATATAAACGATGCATTGAGTTGCCGATACAAGCCTTAAGCTATCAAGACTATCATTCTTGCTCTCAATATGCGAGACATTTTTGTTGCAAACAAGGCATTCGTAGACCGAGCAGAGAGTCATTTACATTACATTACAAAGCCCGTTGGCTCTAAGAAGATTGTTCGTTAAGAAATGATATAGATTTTTAACCAAATGGACTTAGTAAACAGAAGTATCGTTATTTTTTGTATTATAACAAACAACGTTATATATATATATATTTATTCAATATGTCCAGTTTTGTTTCTGGACCAGTTTCTCTTAAAAGGGCACTGCGCAAAATTGGATTATCATCATATGTTTGGGCTTGCGAAACCGAATGTATTTCAGATTTTGCCACAAGATTACAACGTACAAGCATGACAACATAGCTGATTCATCGCTGACTAGACTAGATTCAGCTGTAGACCCTACATTAGATCTTAGATGTTAGTTTTGTGGTGGATGAAGACTAGCAAAATTGCAACTAAATAAACTCATGCAAAAATCCGGATGTTTGGTCCATCTGGTAGATCTTCGTTTCTCGCCCCCCGCTGTTTTGATGAACCATTACTTTTCTGTACAAACTAGTTCAAACATTTAATTCCAGTTCGTTGCGATGTACGCTTCCCTTCTTAAAACCAATTGTGGTTTGCTAATCGGCTCGAATTCAATAGATCAATGTTGGCACAAGATCCAATCTCGTTTCAAGGAGTACTATCACTGGATAAACACATTGAATTGAATTCAAAAGCCTCATATTCATTAGATCGAATTAAAAGCACCAAATTTCATTAGCATTATATCTCAACTTCCGTAAACATGTTTTAAGATATCTGCGTGCTTTCCCTGTATGAACCAAAGGCAATGGTCTCGGTTTAATGGATTATCTCACTTAAGCAACCAATTCGCCCGGGTGAATGTCTTTGCAACAACTAGGACGAATTTCAATGCTTAACTTATATGTGAGTATGAATGTCAGATCGCTCGCTCAAATGAGATATGTACAGCAAACAGAAGAACTTTCTAAAGTGAGTGTGTTCTTAGCCATAGTATTCTACAAGGAATTGCCACCAGTAGAGGAAATTCTCAAAAGGGTCTCAACAATGGGGGAAAATTTGTGACCACGCCATGTAGACACATTGCTAGCAAGTAGGCAACACTCATTGCATCTGCTCAGTGATAAAATCACGCTGTTTTTCACATGATGCTGTGACAGCCCTAAAGGGTACAACTCTCTCGCCTTGAAATGGATTTTAGTCCACCCAAATAACTGGGGAAATTCTTTGATTCTACAAGCAACTACTAGAGACAGCATCGGACCTACTGGGTTACTTTTCCCCTGTAATTAGTTTGTTACAAAATGCCCTGTTCTTAACCATGGAAACGACATATATGAACAATCTCAATCTTAAGAAAAAATCACATATCAGGAATTGGAATAATTCTATCTCTAAAACATACAAGAGCAAGAAATGCAAAGTACTGGCAAAAAATGCTCAGCATTCAGTTCAATCAATCAATCAATCAATCAATCAATCAATCAATCAATCAATCAATCAATCAATCAATCAAGGTGTTCCATCCTCGGATAGAGGGTTGGATGCAATGCCTCTCAACTCATCGCGATGATACGTAGCTCTTACTGCTTCTGCATACTTCGAGCCTGTCCACTGATTGATGTTGTTAAACCAGGTAGCTCTTAGGTCTTCCTCTTTAGCATTCAGTTATACACGTCTTTTTAAAAGAAAATTGCTTTACTGCCCATGTTGCTTTACTTTCCATGTTGAAAATTGCTTTACCCAGCACTGAAACTGTCTTTGATATTTCATGACTTCAGCACTATAACTTTAGTAAGACTTTCCTAGGAAGAATATTTGAGTTTGTGAAACACTGTATTGTTAGACAGACAGAATCAGTTCACAAACATAACACTGAAGTGCATAGATAATTATAGGAAATTAAACAAATTAGACAAAAGAGATGACGGGTTTGTATGAAAATTGGACTTTAAAATGTTTATGAGCTTCCTAGGCCTCAAAAATCCTGTATTGGACTTTCTTAACATTTTGAGCAGTCGAGTACTGCTTGCCTATAAATCACCTTTTTTTATAAAAAAGCGTGATTTGAAAGTGCGTTTGGTGATTTGAAATCGATCTTGGAGATTGAATCTTATTAATTTGAAATTTAAATCAATACTTGTCTTTTATTGAAATCATTGCAGAATTTACTGAAGCGCATAAATATTAAAGATTGCAATATATGGCGCAATTACATTACAGTTAAATGCAACACAACACTATAGCATACCACAGAGCACAACTCAATAAGTATAATGAAAAGATATTAACTATAATGGTTTATGAATTACCAGAGGATATTACGAATAATGAAAAATGTCAAAGAATGGAAAAAGCGAAGAAAGATTGCACTAATGGATTTTGAAAGATAAACGCTCCTGAAGAGCGCATGATTTAGCTGACTGAGCGCGAAGATTACCCCTTCCATCAGATTAATACATTCCAAACTGCTATGTCCTCCTCCTACATTGCAAGAAACATTAGCAAGGTAGTTTTCAAACACTTAATTTTCTAAGGGGGTTCCTCAGTCCACTTTTTCTAAACTCGAAAGGGCTTTGCTCCTCAGGCTACTCCCTGGCTATCATCATCAAAATTATGTACAACTGTGTGGCCTCTTGTTACATATCACGCCACATGACAAACTATAGCTTTGTAGGCTCTTTGGCAAGGTAGTAGACAGAAGATGCTTGACTGTCTGACAACAACTTGTCTAGCTTCGGCTGGAGCCGGTCTTAACCACAGAGATTTATAAAAGAATGGAGGAGAGTCAGTTGAGCTATTTTGCCTAAAGACATTCATAATTCATTTTGGCATTTAATTTTGTTGATTGTAACCGAGACACCCGCTACCCTCGAGATAGAGGCATTGCTTGCAGTACAACAGGACCTAAAAACAGTGGCCTTCACCACTTGTAATGGTCTTGCAAATTTAAAAAGCGTTCTTGAAACCGAAAATTAGTGGTGTAAATTTCATTGGATACTGCAACTGCAGAATATTCACGCGAAAACAACAAAAGCATGAAAGTGCATTAGACTAAGCAAGTATTTCTTGCATGGGGTAGTTGTGGTCCTGGATAGTTCTATTATCGGCTCCAGCCATGGACCCTCGCTTTCCCCTACATGGAGATTTTGTAAATTTCCGTTATTTTAGACTTTGTAGTACAGATACATTTTTGATAAAGAGCCTAGCTCAAGACCTAGATTTTACAGTTCCTTATGACTGGACTTCTTTAGATTACATGGCTGTACTAATAATTTCTATAGTTTTGTAGAGGCAACAGGATTTGGAAGAAATGAAAAGTGAAAGTGCGAGAAAATAACCGACCCGAGCGGGATTCGAACTCGCGGCCCCTGACTTTGTACGTCAGTGCTCTACCAACTGAGTTATCGGGCCACAATAGATCTTTAATAGTTTCTTAACGATAACTGCACATGTAGTAGTACTTTATAGATATCAAAAATACAATGTGTTAAACCAGGATGTAAGTTTCTGTTTCTTCGCTCTAAGTAATTATTTGTTACGCAGACTTATTCATTAATTATCCTCGTAGCTTCTTTTATAGCTCTCTCTATATACTGCCATATTACTACTACTGAATACACGTTTTTTTTTGTAAGAAAAACACTTTTTTTCCTGAGGCTCAATTTTCTTAACTTTTCACGAATTTGAGGCTGAGATTTTCTTAAGATTTTCTTAACTTTTGCAGGAATAAAATGGCTGAAACAGGCTACTCTGTATTTGTTGGGCCACCATAAGTCTCGATCTTCTTACGAGAGTTCGCAAAAATGAGCCAATATCAATTTCTGGCTTGTAAAGAAGATGAACTGTGATTTTCTTAGCATTTTCTTGAACTTGAGCCTTGTGATTTTCTTAGGATTTTCTTAAGATTTTGGCCATTTGAGCCTCATTTTCTTATAAACTTTTTTCTTATAAAAAAAAGGTGTACTTAAAATTAGGGGGACTGGTAACTACTGGTATAAAGAATGGCTAACATTTGTTCTACAATTTGATGATTACTACACCGGGTACCAAGGACATTGTAAATTTTAACGTAAACATCTTTGTTCGTACTTTTCATGCAAATTTGACTGCAATATTTCGAACTGGCTCTCCCTAATTCCAGATTTTTGTAGTGACAATCACCACAGTCGTTGTTTTGGGAGGTATTGAATATGTTGTCATGCCAGTGCTAATCAATGAAACTCTATATTGGAAGAGACAGAGTTAAAGCTATTAAGATACATGTGAAACAGTTTTATTTGCAAATCAGCTTAAATTATCGTCTACATATACATTGTACAACAATCTAATGGTTTCGATAATCGACGGAAGACCTGTTAAAATCTCAAAAAACACAATGTAACGCTATTACATTAATAACCTTGATGTCTTTTAAATAACATCCTTATCAATTGACCCAGACTACGTTTCCGAACAATCTATATCCATCTTCCGTTCTGTTTAAGATAACTGACAGTCTTTTGCGGTATTGCACATATTTTAAATATCTATGGTTCTTTTTCTATAAGTATCAATAACATAACTGCCATTTCATTTACAAGCTTGTTGAAATAAACACACAACCCTAATTCACAGTTAAACTTTTCAGTATTCTCTTAACACCAGAAAGTACATATTTTTAAGAGGAACCAAGGGTATGGGAGTGGTCATTGTTAATCCTGGATTCCAGGAACGAGGATAATTTCACATAATCAAAAAAATTTCATACCCCATCTTTTATATTAAAAGATTTTTCATACCCCACCATCCTTCATTTAAATGGTTTGGTACCCCATCCAGATATATACATAAATTTGTACACGTACGAGTAGTCTCGAGTAGTCATGCCATTAAACTAATGTACTGTATCATTTCCATTACTATGAAGAAAAAACAACACAAGCTGCAAAGACATATTAATTAATGACAGCAAACAAACCCTGCTTGCATGATTTTTTTCAAACAAAAAGTGGCTGTATTTGAGAACTTTTTTTTGAGTGTATTCTGTGTACTAAGTTTTAAATGTTATTGCTTTATGCTTTAGATATTGATGAATATCTTTTAAAACTTTACATAATTTGTTTCTAGTAAAATATTCTCGTACCCCATTAAAATTTTTCTTGGAAGCTTCGTACCCCCACTGAATAATAGCTAAAAGTTTCATGCCCCTGTCAAAAATCCTCCGCCCCGGTACCCGGGATTAAAAATGACCACTCCCTAAAGGTGACAGAGCTCTTTAGTTTCGAATCTCTTTTGGTCACATTGTGGTACTAACTGTTCGTTTGTATTTCGGCTACATGGAGGATCTGCCGTTTGCTAGTGGAGCGATGCCATGGATGTTTTGCGGCGGGCAGGCGACCGTGCTGCTTTCAGACACATGTGTAGCCAACCTCAGACCCTGAAACATTACCCAAGAGAAAATAGTTCGTCAATTGTAACTCCACATCTATTACCACCCCGACATTATTTTAAGTGTCAAGTTTTCAATGCAAATCCCAATGACACACTGCAACACGGATTACACGCAATTCGTTCGAATCAATTTGATTGGCTTTCCACTTGCATAAGGAAACTGGCATTCGACTGCTCAAAAAGCTAAGAGAGTTCAGTTATGTATTTCTAAGACCTTAGAAAGTTGATAAGTCATATGTCTATAAACATTCCAATATTCGCGCAAGATATTAATCAATGTTACTTAATTTGCAGAGATTTTTTTAAAGAAAATTTAGAACTATAGAACTTCACTACAGCACGAAAAAGCGGTACCATGTTTTAACCATACTGAAATGCAATGCAATGGTACAGCTTTTTCGTGCTGTAGTGAAGTTCTGTAGTACCAACAGACTTTTCAACTATACGTCTTTCTCGAGGCTGCCATATTGAGGAATACCCATAGGGAATGCCCCTTAATTTCATATGACAGGGACGTAGGAACCGGGGGGCCAAAGAAGCCATGGCCTCCCACTTTTTAGCAAACTATGCAAAAATGCCCCTTTGAAGCCCAAACTGGGCGTGGTAATGTGCCCCTTTTAGGACTTGGCCCCCCACTTTTTTAGATGCTTCCTACGGCCCTGTCATATGACCATAAGTAACATGTACCTGACGAGCAAGGATTCAAAGTATGCATGCCTTGCTGCCATACATGCTGAAAATAACAATGCATAGACAACACTCTACTTTAACTGGAATCTCTCTTAATAGATATACTATAGCACGAAAAAGCGGGAACATTCTTTTAGTATGCTAAAAGAATGTTCCCACTTTTTCGTGCTATAGTGAAGTTATGCCAACAGAATTTTATAGATATACAATGTAATCTGCACAGATCTCTCTCTAGAACTGCACACAGAGTTTTTAGAACTTCACATTTTATGTAGAACTGCACATTAAAAAACCATGTTAATCTGTATAGGTTTCTTGAGGTTACCTACGTATTAGAGTGTTATGTTTGTGTTTTGACCCCGTTCACACGGGAACGATTACGTACCGTTCCATATATTTTTATTCCGAAAACTGAAACACTCAGGGCTTACGTTCACACGGGAACGATTACGTACCGTTCCATATATTTTTATTCCGAAAACTGAAACACTCAGGGCTTACGTTCACACGGGAACGATTACGTACCGTTCCATATAGTTTTATTCCGAAAAGTGGAACACTCAAGGGTTGCGTTCACACGGGAGCGTTTGAAATGAATCGCTTTTGTTCCGAAAAGTGGTCCGGCAAAAGAAATGATGCGAATAGTGGAGCAGTACGCAATCTTGCCATTTCGTTCCCTTGTGAACAGACAGAACAGGTCCGAAAAATGGAACGATGGCACTTTGTATCATAGCGCATGCGTAATGACTTAGCTCACAGCGGTACCGAAGCTCAACTTGATACTTATGAGGTAGGAGTCTTTATTGAATATGATAGAAATGAATAGAGAGAGAAGTTATATGTAAAAGTCAAAAGCAGTACAAAGTAGGAAAGAAGTATGCTGGAAAATTTGAAATAGGTTAGACTGATAGTCTTTCAACACCTTCGAATGGAACTGTATCTCATTCTCAGCTCATCTTCAGTCCATCTGAGGTTTGCCATTTTCTTGTCTCTTGGTTGATTGGACCTGTTCCATTGTGAAGGAAGCAGATTGCGGAACGGAACGATTGCGTTCCAATGTGAACAAACCCAAAAGACGGTACGGAATCGTTCTGTAGCCGTGTGAACAGTCTATTCTTTCGTTCCAAAAACTGCAACGATATTTCAACATTACCTAATGGTTCCCGTGTGAACGGGGTCTTGTACCAACTCAGCAATTCTTGCTAACAAAGTCCTATGAAAGTTTCCAGATTGAAGTCATTAAAAAACCAAGAAAGGTTCAGTACTGGGCGAAAAACTACCTTCTAGGAAAAACGTGTATGTTCTATAGAAATCAGCTCCCTGCAGAAAAAGTATTTAATTAGTCCCCATTTCCCTTTTTATGACCCCATGACTTTTGGCTTAGGGATTTATATCTTTGCTCCCATCAATGCGGCAAGTACGTTATCTCCAACACCCACGTGATTGGTATCCAAATATACACCTCTTTAGCACCCACGCTCTCTTGAATTTTGCATAGCTAAAATTAATATACTTAATTAGATCAGTTTTCAAAAGGTTGCTTTCGATCCAAGATATTCTAAGCTAGAAGTATCACGAGAAAGTTTCAATGCTATATGAGGCCACTCTGTCATTTATGATTTCAAGATTCGTGGGCGCCATTTCTTCGAAGCGAACAGTTACTCTTAGCGCACGCCTATCGCTATTGGACATTTGTGCGTGGAGGTTTTCCTACATGATGTCAATGCAAGCAATTTCTTACATCTGTATTAGGAAGGCTACTTAAGTTTACAGTGCAAGACAGACTGCTATTGCGTAAACATAAAACTGAAGTAGATAGGTTAACACAAGAAATAGAGACGAATTTAATCAAAGAGATGATGGGCTGGTGCGAAAAATGGAATTCCAAATGTCACTACAGCACGAAAAAGCGGCACCGTGTTTTAGGTACACATCCTGTAGTGAAGTTCTGTAGCACCAACAGACTTTTCACAATTTCAAATGTATGCAATCACATCGACTTCTTCGAATCCAGTTTTGTAAAATCCAGCAAAGTTTTTAAGCAGTCGAGAAATTCTTTCTTAAAAAGTCACTTTCTTGCTAAAAAAACGTGCACAAACTTTTTTATAAGAAAGTAATGCTCATCTGCTCAAAAGGTTAAGAAAGCTCAGTATTGGATTCATGAGACCTGAGAGAGTTAATAACTGATTACAGACTTGTATTTATAAGTCATTCACCTTTAAAATTTTAATATTCACGTAAAACAGTTATTTTCTTTTCTTAATTTGTGTAGATTTCTAGTGGCAATCTATGTAATACAATGCTATGGCGTGCAGCAGTCGCTGGTGTGCAGCAGTCGCTGGTGTGCAGCAGTCGCTGGTGTGCAGTACCCTTTGGTCTATAACACTTAATTGCTACGCAACCTGTACTACACGTCTTTTTTATAATATAAAGTTTTTAAGAAAATGAGGCTCACATGCCAAAATCTTAAGAAAATGTTAAGAAAATAATGAGACTCAAGTTCCAAAGTTTACCCTTTTTACTTGCCAGAAATCATTATTAGCTCACTCTTTGCAAGCTCCTTTACACAGATCGAAGCTTTTCTTTGATAATCTTGGTTAACAAAGATTAAACTTTTTATAGTAAATAATGGCAACCTTTTTTAGTCAGTTTGCGACAATAAAAGTTAAGAAAATCTTTAAAGATCTCAGCCGTAATTTTGGGAAAATTTAAGAAAATTGAGGCTCAGGCAAAAAGTAGTTTTCTTATTTAAAAAACGCATGTTCTTGCTAAGAGAGTCGTAAGAAAGCGTCAGTACTGAAATCATGAAAAAGCATAGATAGTTTCAGTACTGGGTGAAAGAAGTTTTCTTATTGAACTCGCGTATATCAAGGACAGGACTTTGTAACTAAGCGACGGATAGCTTAACCAAGAAATCTCGCTGATGAGACAAAATTGAAGAAGATACATATGGTCAAATGCAATCATATGGAAATCATGGTCTATTTCCGAGTTGCTTTGACTTCTATAGCAGCAATTTTATTATCGATGATGGTTTACAACGTGCAGTGTTTTACATTACTAATGTTCATAACAAGTATTCTTTATATACCATAGTATCTCTTAATATTTTGATTGATATATTTAACGAGAGGAGGAGACAGATCCATCATTACTGCTACTGACATTGACATATTTCCGGAGAAGATTTTTCTCTTGGATACTACAAATACATAAGTTAAGCTATACAATCATCACCAAAACTCCTTGAAACACCCTGTGACTGCAGCATTTTATATGACAATGTTCAGATTCCCGTCAAGCAGGAAGAACAACGGTCTCCCCCCCTCCCCCTTAAATAAGACAATTTTGAATTGAAGGTTAGCTGCCAGCAAGTTCTCTAAAACGAATCTGACTTATGTACCTCAGCGCTTGTGTGGAAAACTTTTGTGCGTCGATGAAGAGAGAAGGAAAGCGAGGTAGACTCAAGGAATTGGCCATATAGCAAGGAATATAGTGTGCATTGGGAAGTTTGACCACATTTTAACCTGTAAATTATTTATTCCGTTTGTCATGATCGGTCATGGTTGGTCATAGTTGGTCATGGTCAACTCTGTTTTTGCGGTATTGAAGGTAATTTAGTGCTATTAATAATTTTCATCACTGTTAGCTCGTGCTTTGACAAATACAGTCGGTGAGAAGCAGAATGCTTGGTCATTTTTTCTGAATGCCTCCCCAAGCGAAATTGTTTAAGCCCATCTCTGACTCAAGGAATACTTTTTTGAGCTAATAGATCTTCTTCATTTCCATGATCTGATAAGATCGTAGGAGCATTATTGAGTCCTCAACTCTTTTTTTCCAATCATTTCTATCCTGAGCTCCTCTAACTGCTTCTATTGCTGCTAATCCAGTGTAGTTTTTGATGTTCTGTATCCATGATACCCTTGGTCTTCTTCTACCCTTCTTTCCTGGTACTCTGCCGTGCATTATATTGTTGGCAAAAGGAAGGTTGTCATTGTGCCTTGTGACGTGTCGAAACCATATTTATAAATAAGGACAAATTGCCTCAAGATTATAAGGGGACGAATATATCATTTGCTACCCCTTAAGACTGATCATAGTTCATTGGTAACAAAAGTGGTTATGTGTCAGTTTATTAATGTCTTGCGGGTCCTAGGAATCTAAATCTCTCTCAAGCGGGTCTTATGCCAGATGTGGAGCTCAGCGGTCCTATGTTCTATAATCATGCCTGTAACTTTAGTAACGCACATTTTGCAGGAAACAGGAAATAATGGGTGGAGTGGTTAAAAGGGTTTGACGACCACGCCCTTTACTTTGATAGCAATGTAAATATCGCCATATTGCCACAAAGCAAATAGAGTGAATATTGATTAGTGATCACAATTAATTTCTAGATCAGAGGGAAGTTTTGTTACACGATCATTCTCTTTATCACTGAACAAAACTATTTTATCACTCCACAAGTTGGTCAGCACTGCGCACTAAAAGTAGGTAAGCTTGCATACTTTTTGTGTACTTGTACTAGTGAAATGTCATCACCTTGATCTCTTGACCAATGACACCGGAAGAGGGAGCAAGGGGAGCCGCTGTCCCTCTTCCCCTTTTCTAAGGGCTGTTTCATATGTCGTGCCGCGCCGCGCCGCGCCGTACCAGCCAGATTTTTGCTCACTTAAGGTGGTACGGCACGGCGCGACTCATATGAAACCGTTTTCATAGACGGTACGACTGTGCCGTACCATGCGGCAGAGGCCTCTCGTCTGGGTCGACCTGGTACGACTTATGAAACCAAATCTAGTCGCGCCGTACCAGTGCTAATAAAAGGTTGGACATTTTCTATTGTGAGCCAATTTGATTTCATTTCATTCATTTCATTTCATTTCATTTTTCATTCTTTATTCACGGTAACCCCGTCGGTAAAGGCCGTTTTTCAGGGGGCCGTGAAACAAATAAATAAATAAAAGAAAAATATTAAAGTCTACAATTTACAGCTAATATAATCTACAAACGAAAATAAAAAAGTTAATGACAACGCTAAGTTAAAGTTAAAATCAAAACATAATTATCCTACAAGCTTTACAGCCGAATTTTAAAAGCAAATAAAGAGGGCGCCTGCTTGACCTCAGGTTCAAGACTGTTCCACACATTTACACCACGATATGAGAATGATTTTTGCCCATTACTGGTCTTGAAAAGAGGGATGTGTAGGTCATATTCGGAGTTTCTCAACTTGACAGTGCCCCGTGATGAGTTCTTTAAAAAGATATTGGAGAGATATGTCGGTACGAGACCATTTAAGGATTTGTAAACGATCGTCGCAGTCTCTCGTTTTATGATTTCAGCGATATCTGGCCAGTTTAGCCTTTGTATAAGGGCATCTGCAGGTGCATCATAGCTACTGTTTGTTACAATTCTGGCTGCGCGGTTTTGTAACTTCTGCAGGGTAAGTCTTCTGGATTCCCCACAGCTCCCCCACACAGAGCAACAGTATCGGAAATGCGGTTCAACGATTCCACTATACATTTGGCTAAGAGTTTCTTGGGGTAGTATTTTCTTAGCATATTTTAAAAACCCTATGGCACGAGAGACTTTAGCACGCAAGAATCTAGTGTGCTCATCCCAGATAAGATGTTGATCTAGCTGAATTCCCAAGTACTTAGTTTTCTCAACAATCTCAATCTGTGAATCACCTATGACAAAGGAGGGGGACTGAACTTTTCCTTCAGCGATCTTTTTAAGGTTAGGTCGAGATCCTACTACCATAGCTTGAGTTTTAATAACATTTAAAGACAATTTATTTCCTTGAAGCCAGTGCTCAAGGCAGTTTAGGTCTCTATTTAAGTAATTGTTGAGTTCAGCAATGTTATTGGAAGAATATGAAATTGTGGTATCATCCGCATACATGGTAACATTACTATTTTGAAGACGAAATGGCAGATCATTAATATGTATCAAAAACAGAAGGTGACCAAGACAAGAGCCTTGTGGCACCCCACAATTAAGATTTTCAAGCTTTGAGGACACCCCATTAACTCTGCAGAATTGCATTCTGTTATCCAGATAAGATGCAAACCAGTTATTCTCAAGACCTATGATACCATACTTAGTCAGTTTTTTAAGAAGAATTTCATGATCGACGGTGTCAAAGGCTTTTTTGAGGTCTATGAACACCATCGCAGTATATTGCCCCTTATCCATGTTAATATACCATTCGTTTGTACAATTTAGCAGACAGGTGACGACTGAGTGCAGCGATCTAAACCCAGACTGTTTAGAAAAAAGTAGCCTGTTTTTGTCCAGGTAGTCATAAAGATGATTGTAAACCAACTTCTCAAATGTCCTGGACAGAAACGGCAGCACAGAGATCGGTCTGTAATTAGAACGATCAGTTGATTGACCACTTTTAAAGATAGGGGCCACCTTAGCAATTTTCCAACTATTTGGGAATACACCAGTTGCAATTGACAGATTAAAAATGTCACACAGTGATACAGCGATAACGGGTAGGCCTATCTTCAGAAAATAATTAGCAATACCATCAGGACCAGATCCTTTAGATGTTTTGAAATTGCCGAAAACCCTCTCCAACTGGGAGAGTGTGGCACGGCACGGCACGGCACAACACGACACGACACGACACGACACGACACGACACGACACGACACGACACGACTGACAAAACCACTTTATGAAACACAAGCGTACTCCTTTAAATCAGAGTCGAACCAAGTTTCAGCTGGTACGGCACGGCACGGCGCGGCCCGACAAATGAAACAGCCCTAAGGGGAATAGTTTGTGTTTAGGTTTCCCCACACAATCCAATGAACTCTTTTCAACGATCATTTTCACACGAAATCTAAGGGAGCTCAGTAGCGGCCTGATAGGGGAACGGGTGGCATGGTCTCCCAACAAAGAGCTGTGGAGGGGGGCCAGAATAATGAAAAAGGGTGCCAGAGCATTGCCAATACCTATAGGAAGGCCCTAGAGTGGGTGCTAGAGCAATGTCAGAATAGATTTAGGGCGTTGGAACAGCACCAGAGTATTGAAAAGGGCTCTAGTACAGATGAGAAGTCATTCAGTGTACAACGGGCAATTGATATAGACTTCAGAAATTGTAGCTTAGTTAGCCTAACTCCTGACTTGATAGAATTGTATATAGAAGAAGCAACTAGGTTTGCTTAAGAGGACTGCATTCGCGATAGTAGATTCCGTTATCATCAAACCACCATCACCACCACCACCACCACCACCACCACCACCACCACCACCACCACCACCACCACCACCACCACCACCACCACCACCACCACCACCACCACCACCACCACCACCACCACCACCACCACCACCACCACCACCACCACCACCACCACCACCACCACCACCACCACCACCACCACCACCACCACCACCACCACCACCACCACCACCACCACCGTCATCTGTCTGTCTGCCTGTTTCCCATACGCCCCTTACCTAGGCTGACCCTGACGTCAGTGTCGCCTTCAAATTGTTTCAAAGAGGTGATTGAATGCAAGGAATGAAAACTGCTTACTAAGTCTCAATTTTTTGTAATAATAAAGAATTTATGAATTTCAAACGTTCCTTAGGATTATTTCTTTAATAGTGTAAATTCCTTAGCTTTGTAGTCTGAGGCCCCGTTCACATTGCTCCGTATTCATATGAAAACGGATACAAAAGTATCCGTTTTTGCCTTGCGTTCACATTGCTCCGCTATGAAAACGGAGACTTTTGAAAACGCACTTTGAAAAAGGATACTTTTGAAAACGGAGACTTTTGAAAACGCAAAAATGCAGTGTGAACATCGAAAACGGATACTTTTGAAAACGCTAGTATAAGACTCAATATCATGCCGTTTTCCGCTGTATCTGGAGGGGAGCAATGTGAACACTTATCGTTTTCATAGCGTATTCAAATGTACCCGGAGCAATGTGAACAGGCAAAACGGATAGAAATGAAAACGGATAAAAGCGAATACGGAGCAATGTGAACATAGCCTGAACATGTAGGTTCATTAGAAAACGGTTCGTTATAAAAAGAACTTGTATACACGTTGGAGAACTGTTACCCCGTGTAGTATACAACAATACAATACAAATGTCTGCCGCTCCTTTGGGTCTCCTTTGAATTGATGTTTGATCTTTTGAAATAACAAGGAGATATCTCATTAGACGCAATTCCAGAAACAAAGTTGGAATTTTTAACTCATCAGTAAATTACATGGTTTTTGAAAGGGTTTTTGTGCTAAACTACTAAATCGCATTCTCTTACCAATCTTATATTAAATACGGATTAAAGCTCTAGTTGAATACTAAAAGGACGACAGAATATTGTCTCGGTAAATTAGGTGCCTTTTGAATAAAGAATATGATTGATAGTACAGGATAAAGCCATCATATTAGGATAGAATTCGCCGTGTCATTCATCCTATGCAGTATTCTCAATGATGCTGCTTCATTAGCTTGGTTTGGCGACTAAACAATGTTATTGTGAGTCTTAGAATCGCTTAAATCTAATGTGGAAGGATTTACAGGAGTGGAGAAGTGGGGAGGAATAAAATCTTTGTGGGTCACACCCTTCAAACTCTCGGAGAATGCAAGGAAAGACCCGTTTTGAAATATCCTCTAATATTTCACGTACATTAGCTATGGTTAACGGTACAGTATTTTACTTACCCCCCCCCCAACCCCTATTAAGTTTACAACGGTTTTGGAAAAACTTCGTGGAAAATGTTTTAGAAAAGTGGAGTCTGGACTCCCCCATTTTCCCTTAGCACTTAATTCAGTGGTTGTCTAGCTTTTGGGGGGTAATGAGCCCTATCAGTTCCATTAGGGCCGCTCAAATCATAGAACATGTATTAGTCCAGAAATCGCACCCAAGCTAAACTTGACGTTTTTGAACAAACAGCTACAGTGAATGCTAAAATGACCACTGCAAAGAAACAATACATAACAGAGGATTTGAAAAATAGAAAAGTTACAAACCGTAATTGATATTTGGCATAGAGGAATATCAGGGGTGATTTCAAGGGTCCTCAGGGGGAAGGAGCGACCTTGTCAACAACGATTATTACTTGGGGGCGCAGCCCCCCTAATGGTAAAGATAAGTTACATTGACCTTGCTTTTCAAAGTTTCCGCATTATCCACTACAAACTTCAAACGTGTTGTTTTCAAAGATCGTAATGTGCAATGCACATTAATTGTTGTTCCACTTATTCCTAGGACTGTTGGCTATACGCTTTTAAAAGTCCTGGTTTCTGATTTACTTTGACTCATGAAACTTCATCAAGAGAAGTATAAATAAAGTAAACGTTTCCGTCAATGCTGTAAATATGTTGAGCTGGCAGTTTAGTTTGATCAATAAGCAGAATTATCATAACTGTATCATCGAAACAAAGGGCGTGGCTACAACAAGTTCATTCCATTTTTTGACGTTGCATCTAGAGAGTTATCCTTGTTAAAGCTTTTAGATATGACCCACGAGGAAAAGTCTTGTTTGATTTTTGTAGGTTTGAAACACAGCAAAAAAGTCAAACCAAATCCAGACATCTATCAGACAACTGATCTTTCAACTCAGCGCCATTAGCCTTTTCACGATTGTCAAATCAAATGCGTTAATGAAAGGGTACTCCAAGAACTTCTACAAAAGTCATACTGTACTGTACAATCTTTGTCCCATCACAGATAGGGATGACTGCGCATGGAAAGGGCTAGGGGCAGACTTTGTTTACAGGGCACATAGGATGTGACGTCTTAAATACCATATTATATGATTCCCTTATGGTAAATAGAACCATGGCACTTAAAACTGGTCAAATAAATATTCACTGAAGTATATTTCAAAAACAATAAGTGCAAGCTGTTAGTTTATAAATGAGACATTCAAAAAATTGATACGGAATTGCTTTAATTAAAAGGGTTGCACATATTGCTCCCATTTGCCCCCGCGAACTGAGGGTAAGGAAGGGATTATAGATCTGGGTAATAGCCCAGTCCTCTCCAAGGCCTCGACTCAACGTAATGGAGAGGGGTGAGCTTACAGCTATTTTTAGCAATCCGCAAGAGACAACATAGAAAAAGGAAAAAGTTGTTCTAGGCATGCTGAAAGTATTAATGCTGAGACACGCCCAGCAGATAACAATAGGTCCTGCAGAATGTATGTCTTGTGTTGATTTCAAAGAATTCAGATCAACTCCCATCAAACATATCGAAAGTGAAATGACGTCACAAGGGCTTGTTTAAAAGGCTTGATATTTACTTCCCATGAAGATAGAGAAATGGCGAACAGGCCAGATCTGACACTGTGCGAAGCGCACGTTTTACATAGTGCCACTGGAGATGCGTATTCATGTCGAAAAAAGGTACCAACTGTTCTTTTCTGGTATCATTTGCTATTAATAATAAACATATGGGTAAAATTTCCTTCTGATCTGCTTGTTATAACTAGTGTTTTCATTTACAATGATCGGTTGATGTTAGTTCCTTGTACACAATATCTTGTCGCTGTTGGCGAATTAGAGTAGTTTTGATCCGATTTGTGTTATGTCGCTTTTAGTTTGTGGCTTGCCTCTGGCCTTGCATTGTTATAAACGGTTAATCGTTATACACATGTTGCAAATCAACTCATGCGCGATGCACGTTTTTCTATCTATCTATGTATTTAGTGCGCAAAACCTATGAAACAGAATAGGCATTTACGCACAAGCTTGGTTAGTGGATTATAGTTATATATAAATTGTAGTAATATTAATAAATTTGCGCTGAATCACTGTAAACGGACATAATGAGATAAGTAAAAATTGAGTAAAGCTTAAGTTTTCCTAGATTTCTAAAGTGGTAACCACTTTATTATTTAATCAGAAAGTTTCTTTTTGGCCCAGTATTGAAACCGTCTTAGCTTTATCGTAAGTTCTGCATCCACACATTCTGAAGACTTTTATAGCAAATCTTTTTGAGCTCTGATTTATTGCGGATCTTTGCTCAGAATAGCAAAGCACGTTAAACGACACTACAGAGCTACACCATACAAACAGACACTACAGTAGCAAACACAGGATTATGTAGAGTAACACGGGAAATATGTTATATATCTAATATTAAGATTTAATATTAGTATAAAATTCTATTATATCATATTTCATATAATATTAAGATATAGTAGATATGATCGGCTGGCGTAAAAATTGGAATTTCAATGGTATATGGGCTTGTCGATTTTCTTAGGCCTTACGAATACCGTATTGAACTGTCTTTATTTGTTAATTATTCGAGCATTACTCTCGTTTGGAGTATAGTTTTATAAAAATATACTTTTAGCAGTTGTCCATGCTCCCCTTTCAGTTCATAATCCACTGAATAATTGCTCTCATTTATTACCTGGGTTGTTATAAGTTTGTCTTCAAGTCTTCCTTGGCACTTTGTCCTTCAATCACGTCAGAACGAACGTATGACACAAGCTTGCGATGATTGTGCATATCATGAACACACTTGATCGTAAAGTGGATCTGAAGTCGACTCCCTCGCATTTTAATTAGTATTATTTCCTCCAATCTTCTCACCTTGCCTGTATTTGAAGACACAATCCAAACTGATACTTTTTAGAAGCATTGGTGGCAAAGTACTTACGAAGCAAAAGGGACTTTTGTGAAGCAAAACAGTGACACATGTAAGTTGGTATTATCAAAAACAGTGGAAATTCACAGTTGGATATCAACTTTCCATATATTTCAGTCTATTTTTCAGTCACTTGAATATTTTTGAGGCAGTGATTGTAATCCCTAGCAGATTCGTTGTATTTATTCCATCTTATTCATAATCTTTGCAGTATGGCCTGCCCCAACAATAATCACTTATTATGCAGGTCACTATAAAACTTTGATGGAGCTGAAATGCTGTTGTTTTTATATCAGTGCATTGGTTGGCTGTCTGTTTGAAGCATTTTGAATTAATCTTCTATCATGTAGCTGGAGAAGAGATATTGAATTTTGGGTTGAACTAAATATCAGTCTGTTGAAGGAAATATCCTGCATTTGAGACTCCTAACCATAGCAAAACAACCCTGCCATTTCATTTCTGCTAGGAGGTAGCCCCCAGATATGTTCATTTGGTGCTGAAGAGCCCTATCTCCTGATATTTGCCTTGAAACAACCTTGCAATTTAGTAGGAAATCTGTTGTTTCTGGTGGTGGGCGGCACAACAAATAGATGAACCAAATATAGCTATTGTCCTTACTTGTAGAATATTTATCCATTAGATGCAGTCAAGTTCAACTTGTCTGAGAGAGAAGTTTGTCGTCATGAACTTCCAAGGGCTGGCAAGGCAGTCATCTTAAGACACAGACCAAATGAGAAGACAAAGTCACTTTTCATTGCTGAAATTAAGGAACATGGTGTTTGTAGAGATGAGCTACTAACTCTGATGTTGTCGTTCAGTGTTCCAAGTGACTTTGTAACATGGGAGGAAGAGCTACGAAACAAACTGAAAGGTACTTGAATTGTTTACTGCATAATTGAATTCTAGTATCTTTTTCCCCACTATTACTCTTTACTTTACCTATAACATTCCAACATGAATACAGAGGTGCTGGACCCAATGGTCAGGAAGGAAAATACTAGGTTGTAAAAAAATGGGGAGATATGGGAGCTTTTTTCCAATAGAGTTTAATTTAAATTTTTAAATTAGTGATTGTTTTTTTGTTAAAAATGAAATCCAAGTATTGTACCATTCATTTATTGCTAAACTTAATGCCACATACCGATGAAAAAGTAGTTACACTATTGTATATAAATAAAAGGAAATTCAGCTTTATAAACATTTGTTTGATATTTTTGCTGTTAGTTTTTCCACCTGACTGTGAATAATAAGCAGGAAATCTTTTCCAGAACTCTGCCATTCCCAGAAAGTGCAAATTGTTTGATGCCCAGGAAAGTAGCTTGCAATATAGAGAGATTGATGAGAAACTTACATTTGAAGCTAATCTAGAAAGGACTTTTCCTCTTTATAATTTGTTGTACTCATCTCGTCTTTTTTTAGTTTATTCATTTCATATTGAGATTGAGGAAAATCAGATTGTGCAGAAAGGCCCAGCTACATTACATTTAACTGTGGATTATATATACATTACAACTAATAATGTGAATGGAAAGTTCAAGGCACTATATTATAAGAACAGAAGAAAGAGTACAATTGTATGCTGCCATAGTAGGACTTGCTACAGTCTTGAAATTCATTGCCTTGAGGGTCACACAGAAACCATTGAATTTCAGTCAAAGCATTTTGAACTTATAAGAGAAACCCTGAAATATTTTGAGAATATTGTTATACAACAAACTGAAGAGATTGCTAGCGAGAAGGAATCTTGCAGGGAAGATATAAAGAAGCAGTTTAACAAAAGATCATTGTCAGAGGAAGTTTCTATGAAAGATGGTCGTATTGAAAATATTAAGTTGTACCATCCACCAATCCAACCATCTGAGTTGAGATACTCAAAAGCTAAGGTATCAAAAAAGACCCAGACACATTGTGCTGATGGTGAGGTCAAGATTTCTTCAATGCCCTGCATTTATAGTTATGAGGTTTTGGATAGCAGAGTTGACAGTGTGAAAACTGATCATTGCAATAAAATTTATGTCAGTAGCAAAGAACTTCGTAGCCTGAAGGCTATAGAGAATGGGGATTTTTCAGGATTCCATAGTGCAAATGGATACCACAATGAAAGTACCTTCTCAGATAATGTTTTTGTATCAAAGACAGAGTCTGAGACAGAAGGTTATTTAGAAACCGGACTCAACAGTGAATCAAGGGCACATTCACCTCATTTTGGAAGCCAGCCATCATTGCCGAACCACCATGTAAATAGTTTGACAAATAAATCTTCCATTGATGCTTCAGACATTATATCAAAAGGTTCGATTCCTGTCACAGGAAAGGAGCCAAGGGAACTAAGTGACAACCAACCTTTGCCAGAATTGTCATGTAAACCAAACACAGGGTTGATACCTGAGGTTGTAGTGGTCAATGTACCCTTAGAGGGATCATTTGCAAGTGATTTAGCCAATATTTCAAAGGATTGCAGACATGGAAGTGAGACTAAGAATATTGTGGACACGTCATGTACCCGAGAACCACAACCTCAGTCAGAAAATGACCTAGATTCTGGGATTCATCAATCTCGCAAGACTTCCTCTGATTATTCACAACAAGTATCAATATCTGCAGAGAGTGATAGACTCAGGAAATCACCAAAAGGAAGACGTTCTGTTGAGGATTGGATCCCAAGGAATCTGTCTCAGGAAAATCTCTCACCAAAATGTAATGATGGTGCTCCACCATTGTTTCCAAGGAAGTCATCTCCTTCACTGCAGCCTCATTTGCATTTTTATGAAAATTTATCTGCCATGATTCACAGTGATGAGAAGAATGACTCTTCAAAGGTATATGAGATGCTTTATTATCTTTTTAAAGTGCATTTAGCACTTGCTATCTAGGACAGTTTAAGGCTGGTCACAAGTTCAAATATACTAGTATCAAATCACAGAAATTGTATCCTCAACATCATCATAACCGTTATTGTTCTATTCTGCTCTGCTCTATTCTGTTCTGTTCTCTCATTATGCCCCTTGTGGAACCTGGGCTCATCCTGAGGTCAGTGATCACCTGTAAACTGTTTGAAAGAGGTGTGATTGAGTTGATTTCACTCAATCAAATCTGTCGCCCTAACAGTAAATTGGCAGAACTGCAGTCTGATTTTCACTTAAAGGGTCTAGTTGGATAGTTTGCCACAGGTCATCTACATCTGCCCCAGTTTTAAAGATCTGCAAAACGAATCACTGTCAATTTAAGGGTAATGTTAATCTGTACCTGCTGACCACCATGAAGACATCTATAACCATGTAATAGTTATAGTAATAATAACAATCATTATTATCTTCATTTATCATCATTTATCATCATCATCATCATCATCGTCATCATCATCATCATCATCAACAACATCATCATCATCATCATCATCATCATCATCGTCATCATCATCAACAACATCATCATCATCATCATCATCATCATCATCATCATCATCATCATCATCGTCATCATCATCATCATCATCATCATCATCATCATCATCATCATCATCATCATCATCATCATCATCATTACCACCACCACGCCCTCATTCCACCCACCTTAGATGACAGCTATGACAAGTTAATCACAAGGTTCCTAGATTTACTCTTTCCATGACCTCACTTATATCTGTTGTTGGTATGTAGGTGTCTGACAACCAAGTATTCCCAGGTGAACCTTTTTGTGTATACTCTTTAGTGCCTAATAGACGTCCCGCCCGCTAATTAATGTTTTCAAAATTTTCCAGCCAAGACATACTTATTCCAACCCCCCCGGCTAGTAAATTTTGGGAAAAATTCCACCCAAGACTTCTTGTAATTATGAAACTATTGCATTGCTGCTTCGAAGTCTCAAATTCGAACTGACAAATCATAATGTTTTGTAGAAATTCCATTTTTAGAGTACTTTATTTTCCACTCCATTTATTCATTCATTCCGTGTTTTTTCTACGACTCATTGCCATCACTTCCTCTACGCTAGCACTTAACTAACATTACACGCTAGCATCACACTAACATTCTATACCCTCCCCTTCTATTAAATTTAAGGCAATTTTCCAACCCCTCGTTTATTCCAACCCCCCTGCTAATTAGGTTTTGGGGATTTTTCCAACCCCCCGACTTTTCCAACCCCCCCCCTTCTATTAGGCATCAAAGAGTACATATTTTGTGTATTATTTCCATTGGGAATGTTTCTAATATTACGCCAGAAGCATTTCCACACACCACTGCACAGAATGCTGTTGAATTGATGAATAGAAACCTACTGATTTGCACTATGGCTCACTTCCTGCACCAATTTACTATTTTGGTTCTAGAGTGCCATTGAAACTGTAATGTATGTGTTTGGCAACGAAATGACGCATGGCGGAGCTTGGACCGTTGGTGTCATAGTCCTGCAAAGAGACGACAGTGAAACATTCGAGGTATATATTTACTTGCACATTCAAAATCCTACCAGTTTATTTGAATCTCTTGTCGCCATATTTAGGGAAAGACAAAACAGGCCAATTAAAGTTGGGACATGATGTGACAGCAAGCGATTTTTGTACGGGAACAAGCACAATAGTCGCCAAAGGTCCTGGGACACTACATGTTTTTATTCTCCACTTAATTTTTAACTCCCCCTCCCCAGACAATGTTGTTCTTGGGTGAAGTACACGCGATGATGGAAGAATTTCACTAGCGCAACAACTTCAAATTTGGCATAGACGAAACAATGTTGTTCTGGTGTGGATGGGGGTGCGTGTAGGGCGCATTGACAAAAAGGCTGAGAGGGATATGGCTTTTTACTACTCTGTTATTAGAGGAAAAAGCTTCCCAAAGACTTTTGGCGGTTATTGTGGTTTTCTTTAACGACCCGCCTTTATTCTAGTCGACCTCTGGTCTCATTCTACATTACAGTAAAGTGGACTAATTCATACCAACTATTTACAACTCATGCAAACTATTTACAATTCATACTAACTATTCAAAATTTTAAGACAGTTAGAAACCTACCATACAAACTATGATATACAATGGCAGTACACTTTGTTTTTGTATAGGAAACAAGCTTTCCGCTTTCATCTTGGATTTTCTTAAATGTTTTATTAAATCCAGCCTTACGTGCTTCCTACATGTTTCTTAAAATTCTTGAACTTTCTAATAACAGAAAGACAACGGTGACAGGAGAAACATAGTGTTTAGTTGAAAACAGCTGAGAGATGCATGTTGCTTCTGTTTTGTTTCCAGCTTAATCGGAGATTTCAGTTCGGTTTTATGTTGAAATTTCATTTGTAATTGTTCTTGTCTTGTTTTTATCTTATTTTTGTTTATTCTGGTAATATGTAGATTAATTTGAAAATTTGTGAATGTCACTCATAGTGGAGACTGGATGACCTTGTGACATTCACCACTATGTGTGACATGTATGTTAGTAACTTTTGCCGTCGATCATTGATTCAGATGAATAAAATTGAGATTTTCTTGCAACAGCAGTTTTTTCAACCTTGCTATTCACGCTCAGTCTGCTAGTGTTTCTTAAATGTTTCTGTAATTTTTACCTTATTGGTACCTCATGTTTCTCATATTCTTGTTTCTTATAAAAGGGAAAAATTATAGTCGCTATCTTTAAATTTTGCACTTTGCATTTGCCCCCAATCCTACTTTTGATGTTTCTTTGAACGTGGCAGCTGATGAAGCGTTCTTGGTTAAATCAGGTATCCTCTTCCACAAGAGACTCACTGGGATTTAATAGAGTCATTCCTAAACATCACGTTTTTCGTAGCTGAAACTTTTAATAAACCTTTTTTTCTAAAGTCATGTTTGGTGTTCTCTCTTATAAAATGCAACCGGCTTCATCCATGACACTGTAACGCCAGAGTTATTCCAGAGCTTTGTTGACAATTGAAGCTAATCTTTTCCTCATATTTTTTCAGCGGCTGAAGAAATTGGAGAATGAATTCGGTCGACATCAACTGACACCACCTAGATCTTTTGACATGACTTCTGATATCAAAATTTCTGTCAATGATTGCAGTCAAGGTTTTGGCGTTTTAGGCCTACGATCACACGTAAGAGAACTTTGCTCGCTTTCTTTGAGAATGATTTAAAACAAGACGGGAAACTAGGGGTACAACTATGATGAGAGTGACGGGGGTCTTTATCTCTGCCCCTCCTATCATAGGATGAAAGTGCTCTTTTTATAGGAAAGTTGTGGAGTGGTTATTGCTCCTTTGTATCATCAGAGCACAGATCTGCTTGTCGTCATTATTAAACTTGAAAATATTTCATCAGTTTCATAATTTGAAATTATCATTACAAGCCATATACTCTTGAAAGATTTGGTAGGCAATTTGTAGCTCTTGTTTGTTTCCCATGCAGACCTTACGTTATGGAGACATGGAGCAATTAGGCCCATCGAAATGGATTGTCGTCGAATTCCACTTTCTGCACAGTAATGAAAAGTTTTCAATTTTCAAATTTGATATTGGTGTAGAGCCGGTAGATCAAGCATCAGAGACGCATCACCAGTCACACTACACTTCACAGACTATATCATTTGTAAAGAAACTTGCAAGATCTGAGGTTCGTGGAACTTTGCGTCTACTCTTCGTCTAATCTTCTTCTTATCTTCTTCTTGGTTTGAATTCAGTGTACAATCAATTTGGGTTTAGTTTACAACTATTCTACTTTGAGTTTGAATTTTTGTTTAGATTGGCCCACTTGCAATCAGTTTGAATTAAAATGCTCTTCCAGTTTTTGACGAAGAATGAAAGGGAATCGTAATGAGTTTTGATATTGAAATTTCTTGTACTGAAGCATCGAAGCACTTTGAAGTTATTCTCTTAGAGTGTATGATACTGCGAAGTGTATTTGTTCAGGGGAATTTTGGTTAATAGTCTGTTGGTACTACAGAACTTCACTAAAGCACGAAAAAGCGGCAACATTTTTACACATACTAAAAATTGCTGCCGCTTTTTCATGCTGTAGGAATTGTTACATACTCTAGGCATATTTCTTTTATATCTATGTATATAGTAGATAGTAGGGCTAAAGTAGCTGTAAGTCAGCTATCGTATAAACAGCTTACTCTAAATAAATAAATGATGATAGTGATGATGATGATGATAATGATGATGATGATGATGATGATGATGATGATGATGATGATGATGATGATGATGATGATGATGATGATGATGATGATGATGATGATGATGATGATGATGATGATGAAAGCGCACCTTAGCCCATAGTTTTGATATTATCTTTCTGCTCACCCAGCAGCAAATACAGTACTTCCTCGATTATCCGGCCGCTACTGGGGCATAGCTTACTAAAAGGGGGTCGGATAATCCAAAAAAGCCGGTTAAGCATAATTACGCTTTTGGACATCAATCATAAGGAAAAGCTAAGATAATTAGAAAGTGTTCTTATCATGCACAAGTAAAATTATCATTGTTATATTCCTTAAACTTATGTTAAGGTATAGAAAGGAACAGCCCCAAAAAGGCATGTCCTATTTGTCAAACTAGTAAGAAACCACTCCCTGAAGGAAATATAACAATATGAAACGATTTGAATCGCAAATAGCAAGATTTTTTTCATAAACAGGAGATAACACTTGAATTGAAATAAAGTTTAGCGCCAGAGTGACGGCGGGATAATCGTTGGACGGTTAATTGAGATACGGTTAATCGAGGAAGTACTGTAGGTGCTAGGTTGCAGGACTTGGGAAGTATAAGTGGTTAGGAAAGTAACTGCCTATACTATACTGGCTGCCTAGGATAAGTGTCCTGTCTAGAGCCTCGTTTCCATATCGTCATAAGCGACGGGGACATCTCCTAGTCATGGGCGACGCATAGGAACGTTCTCAAAAGATGAATCCATCTCAACATCGTAACTTGACTGTGACGTCGGCGACACTACGGGGGACGTCGGCAACATCACTACAGAAATTATCCCACATCATCGTAAGTGCCTAGCAGCACCGCCAATCAAATGACTGGGAGTAAGCGTCCCCGTTACTTTCGACGGTATGGAAACCAGGCTTAACAGGTACTCCTTAGCGTATTGAATCAAACATGAGACTAACCTTAGCCTTTGATAACTTTGTGTGCATTGCCCGCGCATGATAGTTCTTGAACTGCCTCGTATATTTGTCCAGTAGTTTTCATTAACTATTGTTTTATTGTCATTTTTAAAGTCGCTACCTGAATATAGAGGCATGCTACCTCCACTACGGTCGAGATTGCCTCTGAAAGCCACCAACCGTCAAGAACTTTGTCGAGACTTGGATCTACCAACATCATTAGGCGACAACTGGAAAGGTTTAGCAGCTAAGATTGGCCTTGATATACGGGAGATTCGCATCATTGAGCACGGAAAACACGATTCGTGTGCAGAAGAGGTAAAATTGACTATCTTTATTGCCTTCTTTCTTCTCTTTTCTTCCTATCTACCTTTATATTTATTATTTTGTATCTGTCCCTCTCTTCTGGCATTGAGAAAGGGCAAAAACTGAAATCGACCAGTGCCTTAGCAGCCAATTTCTTGCTTGATCCTGCCCCATAATTCTATGGTATCACGGTAATTATTGTTCCGTGAATATTACATATTGATCCTTTTCCCATTTTTGTAAGCCCTTTGCCAATTTTTATAGATCTTGTTATCTTCTTTTCCAGTTCGGTCACCTTCATCTGCATTAAACAATCTGCATTTCCAGTTCATAAGTTTGCTTGCCTAGAACGCTGCCTTCTCGAGTCTTGTTAGGAGTTTCCCCATCTCCCTTTAATTACCCTTCTTCTATTTCGTTTACATTTTGAGTTTATCTCATATCAGTCATATTTGTAAAAGCTTAGCACGAACAATTCAACAAAGACTGCAATTAATTATTTCTTCCAGGTGTTGCAGATACTGGAGTACAGATTCCCAGAAAAGTGTACAGTAGAATTCTTGACAGAAGTACTGACTGAAATTCGGAGGCCAGACTTGATCGAACACCTCCAGTAACTAAACTCATTTTTGTACGTGTATATATTGATATCCAAATGCAACCGGTTTGCATTCTCCGGTCCAAGATGAAGTTTACTCGAAACTCTTTTACAGCCAAAATGTAAAGCTTATGATTCATTCATATGACAGATTCATTCGCTCATTCATTCATTACTTTTATATGAGAGTTAATTAGAGGCTGCAAAATTATCTTTGACACAAGAGCACAATTTGTTACTAAGTGTCGGAAATGGACGTTTCTGTTGCACTGAATTCGTATTTGTGTTGTTAATTCAAGATGAACGTTGTAGAGTAAAAATGATTTTTAATAAATTGTGAATTTTTGAGCTTTTTAGGTGTGTACAATAGATCTCATATTAAAGAACGGTGTCTCTTTTGAGAGTTTCCTGATTTCTGTCTGTTAAAAAGACGAGTTGAGTCCGTTATACTAATGCATGCACTATTTCATTTTAGCCAGGGGGGCCTGGGATCTTCCCAAACCAGGCACGTAGGCAAGGGGGGCCTGGGGGCAAGGCCCCATGGACTTGTGAATTTTGGCTCTGTGACTCCCCTAAAAATATGAATTATATAGATATATGTATTATATATATTGGCTGTGCCTCCCTTGTGAATTCAAGCTGGCTACGGGCCTGTCCCAAACTTGGATAGATGTTGTAGCTTTAGAACGAATACATGGGTGAATTAGAGGACAAATATTTGAGAATATTTAAGTTACCTTATCAGTCCTTTTTACGCCGGCCCTTAATTGCGATAATTTTACTGGAGCGGCGTAAAGAGGGCTATTAACGTGTTTGTATTATTTGATGATATTTTCCATCCTGGGACTTGGGTCAGAGCCGAGAACATAGCCAATAATCCGACTGGCTTTTTTTGAATCTATTCATTAAGTTTGAGTCATTAACCAGAGCTCTAATCAATTTTTCATTTCCAAAAATCTTGGATATCGCGTCCTTGAAGTGTTTAAACAATAATTTAATCCACCCTCTGTCAGAAACATCTTGCAGCAAGCTTTCGTTCGGATTCTTTGTTCGATAGGCGAGTAAGCCTTGGTAGCAGGTACTGGTGTGAGTTCCCAATCGCTGTTATTTACATACGCATTTCTTTTACAAGTTTTGGAGATCTTTGTAGAGGTCAATATATCTGGCACAGTTGGACTTCGAGGTATAATGTTTAGAGAGCGCATTGACCTCAGCGACTTTTGCTTTATTTTGATAGGTCGTATATAAATGCCCCAACCGTCCTTCTTTTCACTCTCTTTCTTCATCAATTCATATCTTTGTCCTTTGGACTTCCTGCGTCGATACCTGAGGCAATGAAGGAAGCAGTTGCTGATCAAAGCGGAGCTGTGGAAGGTGAAGCTGTTGCCTTAACGGGCAACGGAGCACATCTACGAGAGAGAATATATAAACTGATCCCAGATGCCAATAGAAGGAATCGAGCTTTGAAGAAGTTCATTGGGAGGAAACTGCCAATTACAAAATGGATGCGAAAGTACAACAGAATCAGTGCATATTACGATTTCATAGCTGGAATTACTGTTGGCCTTATGCTTGTGCCTCAAAGCCTTGCCTATTCCGCTCTAGCCGGACTTTCCCCAGAATATGGTCTCTATGCTTCGTACACAGGTGTTTTCATCTATTTTCTATTTGGTTCTTCAAAAGACCTCCAGATGGGCCCAGCCGCTCTGGTAGCCATGTTAGTTGATAAGTATACAAAAGATGGTGAAAACAAAATCGTGTATGCTACCTCTCTCGCTCTGTTCTCTGGTCTCGTTTTAATCATGATGTCAATATTCCGTTTGCAGTTTTTAATTGATTTCATATCGGTGCCGGTCCTAGCTGGATTCACCTCCGCTGCAGCTATCAAGATTGCAACTTCGCAACTTAAAGGAATGTTTGGTTTGTCTCTACCACGTGGTAATTTTTTTCATACTCTGTATAGTAATTTTGCAAATGTGGAGCATGCCCAAGTGGCAGATTCTGTGCTCGGCTTTTCGTGCCTGGCAATTTTTATCGCATTGCGTCAGGTTGGAGTGTGGAATATGAAGAGAAAGCCGCAAACTGGCAGAGCGTCAGTCGTAAAGAAAGTTTTGTGGTTTGTGTGTACTGCGAGATTCACATTGGCTGTATTTATTACGACAATTATGTCGCAAATTCTTTACGAATGTTTCGATAAGAGAGACGTCTTCACATTGGCTGGTGAAATGACATCTGGTGTGCCTCTGCCAAAGGTATCAGTATCATGATTGATTGATTGATTGATTAATTGATTGATTGATTCATTGATTGACTGATTGCTGGACTGATTGGCTATTTCACCTATTAACCTGTTTAATGGATAGGTTTTATACTGGCCAATTGCTGGTCTGACCCTTGGGTTAGGAAATCAACGGATTGATCGATTCATTCATTCATTCATTCATTCATTCATTCATTCATTCATTCATTCATTTATTGACCGATTGATTGATTTATTGGTTTATTAATCGAAAAGGCTTTAATTTATCTAATCCCATTCATATTTTGTATTCTACTGTCTTCATTCTTTAATGCTTCACATAGTTCCTATTATGATTCATCAATTATTCAATTGTTAGTTCATTCCTTCTGATTGCATATTAGTCTCATTTGTCTACAATCAATGCCAAAAGTCTTGGAACACTTGCTGTATTTTTTGACCTTGCTGGTGAGCGTTCCCCTCTCCCCTTGAAAACAATGTTTATTTATACACAGTAAATAAGTCAAATTGCTTTAGCACAACTGTCAGCGGTCAAGGGGTAGGGGGGGGCCGTAGTCCGTTGTGCTTTACCGGAATCTCATAATTGTTATGTGAAATGATGCAGTCAAAGGGTGTTCTTAGGACTTTTGGCAGTGATTGTAGCTGCCCGCCCTAAAATTTAGACTATATCTCACTTTTGTGAATCCTGTAGGTTCCACTGACAAATGTCATCAAAAATGGCACTGTCTTAAAGACAAAGGCGGAGATTGTCGGCTACCTAGGAGTTGGTTGCATCATCACCCCATTCGTTGCATTTCTAGAAACAATCGCAGTGGCAAAAACACTTTCTCGCAAGAACAATTACAAAATTGACGTCACACAAGAACTGTTCTCACTTGGAATAGTCAATGTGATTGGCTCCTTTTTCTCCGCCTTCCCAGTGGCTGGAAGCTTTAGCAGGAGTGCATTGAATTCACAGTGCTCCGTAAAGACGCAGCTCGGAGGTATTTTGAAAATACATCCATGATTTCTTCTTTACCATGAGTTGAACAGCTTAGATAATTATGTTGCTTTCATTGCTAAATGCGTTTAAATCAAGTGCATTGGTGTGCCTCAAGGATCCCTTATATAGCTTAGAATTATTTGAGCTGCTTTTTTTTTAATTCCAAACAACAAACATCCGTAACTTTTGTTTTGGCGATCAATGTTATTTTAGGCTATGTTATGTTACTTTGAATCCATAGCCAGACAAGAGCTTTTTTCATGGCAGTTAGTTAGGGATGCTAAAATTCTTCAGGCATTTTCAAATGTAGCTTAGCTACAAGGGCAAATCTCTTCCAGAGTTTGTGTGAGATTTTGCTCGGCATAATCTCGCATGTCTCTCAACACAAGTAATCAAAGCGTCTGAAGAAGTGATTGGTTCTTTTTTGCTTTTTAGCGAGTATGAATGTTTCATTTGAATATTGTTAAGCAAATGTGCTCGATGGATTCTTTAGCCAATTTTTATTCACTTTGCAATCCAAGTTGTTTGCGTTTTCGGCATTTTCGGCGTTATTTTTCTAAGAAATCAGCCGAAAATTTTGAAAATTGAATTAGTGATGGTTGGATTATAAAACTGATCGTTAGTTTAGCTTGGATGACCTAGTTTTAAGTCATCATAAAATCACAGCTAATAATAATCCATTAATTCTTACAGGAACTAATATTCCCTTCCAGTTTATTCTATTGATTTATCTTCAATTAGAGACCTAAAGGGATCTTAAAGCCATCCGTGAGTGAAGCAACCTGCTTCCTTTGATTCATATTTCAAACCGTTTTGTTTCACATTCAATAATTGCATCTACAAGAAACAACATCTTAACAGCATAATCTTTTCTTGTAGGTTTCTTCACTGGAACAGTGGTTCTTCTAGCCGCATCCTTTCTCACACCATGGTTTAGATACATTCCCAAAGCGACACTTTCCGCCATGATCATTGCAGCTGTTATCCCTTTGTTTGAATATCACATTGTACCAATGTTATGGAAGACGAAGAAGATCGACCTTGTAACAATGGCCGTCACATTCCTGGTCTGTTTTTACGAAACCGAGCTCGGTATTTTAGCTGGTGTAGCCGTAGCTTTGTGTATTCTTGTTTACGAAAGTGTTGACCTCAAACTGACTCAAGAGACTGATGTAACCAGTGTGATATTCCGGATCGAATCACAAAGTATTTCCTATCCGAATATCGATCAGTTGATATCGAAGCTTGACAAAGTTGCTGGAAGCAAGAAGTCCAAGCCAGAGCATATTGTTATTGACATGATGAACGTCACAAGGATAGATTCTACATCAGCTTCAGCTCTGCATCAGTTTTGGTTGTCACTAAGGGCGCGTGACATAAATTCACCGAAAATGATTATTCGAAATGCCAAAGGAGAGGTGCAAGTGGCCTTAGGAAATCTTGGTTTGACTGTTCACGAAGAAATAGAATTCAATATAATGAGTGAAGAGGAGGCCAGGTGCGAAGAGGAGGCCACTGGAACTCGTTCTAACATTTATCCAGACTTGAACCAAGACTCACAAAATTAGCTCAGATTTGTTGCAGAAGATTAGCAATTTCTCTTTATAACTGATTATATAAACTTCTGGACTGATTCTATTTTGTTTTGTTCGTAAAAATTGCTGTTTAGCGAACGATCTGAGGTTTTGGAAGTGAGCATGTATTACTTTTTGCTTTGTTGACTTTTTGGGAAATGACAAACTGCCACATATACACTTAGTGAGCAAAAATATTGCACCTCCTAGTGATTTTCAAAATGGCGGACAGGGCACCATGCTCTGCTGTATGAAAACTGCCTACGGGTTCTTTGACCAACCACTTGAGTTAAGCGTTAGAAATTAAAATGTCATTAACTATGAACATTGCCAAAATAAACCAAGCTAGAATTCTGATTACAGTCCACAAGAATTTACAGTTATTTCAGTATTTCGTTGTGCAGCCACCCTTCTCTTTTACAGCCAAATTCTTCGTGGAAGAGACTCGTATAATTTGCCAATAAAATTCCGTGGAATTCTGTCCCATTCAGATATGACTCTGGTTTGAAGCTCTTTTTTGGTTGTTGAAGGACCTCTTGGGTCACAATTAAACTTGTTTTTTATAAACAACCATATACTTTCGATAATGTTCAAGTCAGGGCTTTGTGCTGGCCATGGCAAAACAGGAACGCCTCGAAGAGAAAGGTATATCTTTGTGTATGCTGCTCGATGTGGGGGTGCATTATCTTGCTGAAATATGAAAGGCCTATCAGCAGTCCCAAACACCGATTCAACATTGGCAAAAAAGTTGTCATGTAATAAACAAACATATTTTTCTGCATTTACGGTTCTATCACAGACTACCAGTTTACCAACGCCAGTAGGCCCAACACACCCCCAAAACATCAGAGGTGGCATTTTTGAACATCTGCTGGAAAAGAGTAGGATCATTGACCTCTTGTTTTGTACGCCAAACTCGTAGTGTTTTACAGTCATTTTTAAGTCCAAACCTGCACTCGTCCGAGCAAACCACGTCTTTCCACTGGGCTACTTGCCAGTCCTGAACAGCACTGGCCCACCTTACCCTAGCTTTCCTACTTTGAAAGGAAAAAAATGGTTTTCTTTTTCTGGCATAGTTTCTAATTCCATATCCCTTGAAAATACGTTTCATAGTCAACTTGGAGAGGTTTCCTTGAAGGTGTGTGGAAAATAGCTCGTTTGTGATAGTTTTCAATTTTGAAAACCTATGCTTCTTTGCAAGACGACAAACATACCTTTCTCCCCGAACATCGACTTTTTTTGGTCGTCCACATCTTTTTAGCCTATCAGGATAGCCAGATTTTTCATAGCGCTTACAAATACGTATTACAGTAGAATGGTGACAACCAACTGCTACTCCAATTTTTCTGAAGGATAGTCCATTTTTCGCAAATTTACCACCGAAGCCCTCTCAAAATTTGTAAATTCCTTAGATTTAGGCATGGCTTCGCATTTTTGCTTAATCTCTTTTGTTTACAATGTTTTCCTTTCGTTCAAAGTGCTAAAATGGCGTCAGCAAGATTTTCCAATCTCTCGCCAAAACTGAAGCAAAACAAATATTGTTTAATGGGATAAAATTCACTCCGAATGGATGTGTTTGTGCTGATAGGCCTAAAGTGGCTGCCATTTTCAGACAGGAGGTGCAATATTTCTGCTCACCTAGTGTACTTCTCTGATTAACTCATGGATGATTGCTCTAAATTGGAGCAATTCTAAACTCCAATGCTTTACAGATAGCAATTAACTCAACACAAATTTCATTAAATTGTGTGAGTTCTTTTGTTCTTCTGACAGAAGAAGGTTCCTCTATCCACGGGTGTACTGGCTGATCAGGCTCACCGTCCTAAATCCCCGTCATGTGCCCCTTAAGTTTGGGTCCCTTCATTTATGGTTTACAGTAATTTTGAGTTTTGAGTTTGTGTGAAATCTACTTAGTGAGATTTCTCAGAAAAGAATGAAGATTGCGGATGGAGAATAGCCGGTTAGCCAGTCTGCCCCTGCCTCTAGCACTGTTATTTGCTGCGTAGTTTAGGACAGAGAGATTTTCGGTTGCATGGTCGGCAACGTCAGTTGACATGGCGCAACAAGAGGACTTTACTTTTCAGAGTCAGAAGATCAACAGCAACTGCAACAACAAGATACGTAACCTGGCAACATGCCATGATTTGTCATGGCGGAAAGTTCACGTAGCAGGGAAAATAAGTCACACGAAGCTGAAGCGTTAAATGATTGCAACAAGATAAAGCGGAAGAATACACGTGGTCAACGACTTTCCATAGATGATGGTAATGTCTTATACCTCTTGGTAATTCTTCATAGTTGCAGTGCAGTGTTTGTTTCCTCCAAGGTCATGGGTCCTGTGTGCATTCAGATACGTGTGGTTGGGGCCGGGGCATTCATTTAGTATGTATACGCACTAAAATTGCTAAAATTGAACCTCCCTCCTCCCTTGCACGCAAACATACGCTCTTTACGTAGCCCTCCCCTCCGTGGTCGGGGAGTCAGAGTTGGATTTCTTCCCAAAAAATACATGGGCATACGCTTATTCAGAACCTAAGAGTACAAACATCACTCTAGATTATTTTGCTCTATTTGCTAGAAGTAGTTAAAACAGGTATACTGAGTTTAAGAATATGACTTTATATGCTTTTGTCAATTGCAACCTATTAATGGAGCAACTATTGGAAAAGATTTATTTTTGGACATACCAATCTTTTGCTATATGTTGGTTTGTTTGTTAAATTGTAAGTTGTACTTTTCCTTTCAAGTTGCACATTTCATTGTATTTCTTATTCTCTCACAAGTGAAATCTTGATATCCAATTTCTAGGCAGCTGTCGAATTAATAGAATAGATAAACTGAATGAGAAGATTGCAAATTTATCCAATTGGTTGGATGACTTTAGTCCTACAAAGCTCTATTCTGGATTAGTATTAAACAAGAAAACTTCAAGCAATTTGGTGATTAATAATGGAGTTGGAAATTTCATGGAGAACAACAGTGTTGGGAGTTGTGCAAGCAATGGTACAATTGGAAGTAAACAATCAGTCAAGAATCTTTCACCAGGTGACCTCAAATATTGATATTTCATTTATTGTTGGTTTGCTCAAAGGTTGCATCATTTATGATTTGCCTAAAACACAGAACCTTAAAAGAAGAAATCCTATAAATCCTAATTTTCATTTGAAATGGGTTTGGTCTTTTAGTGGAATTAGATTATGGGAGTGGTAGATATTAGAAACTAGTAAGTGACATACAGGATAGATATTGGTACAATCTAAATGGTAGTAAACTTTAGTTTGCATGATAGACACAAATATTGATTTATGTTATCTTTTATGATCTACTACAGACGTGCCATATTTACTAAACCACATGTTGCCCAGTCACTGATGCACAGTTTTAATTTGTAACTCCACATAGTGAGTTTGATCCACACGTATCTCAAATCTCTTTCTATAGGTCACATGCTGCAGTCTCCAAGGAATTTTCAAATGTTGTAAAATATCTATAGTGAGATCAGCTTATTTTGACTGTTGAAGTATTTCGATAAAGCTATGATATTTTCATCCCTTGTCAATTTATGTCCATGTTAGTTTAATTAAATGAAAGCATGATGAAGAGAATTTCATCTGTTTAAAGCTGAAAGCAAGAAAGATCTGGAGCAATTTGCAGGAATGTATAGTCTGAAAATGGGTTAGTAGATTTCCCTTACTATTCATATATTAGGTCATTGTTAGTTTAGCTGTGTTTGAATATACTGAGAAAAGTACTGAATGAATGATTGATTGATTGATTGATTGATTGATTGATTGATTGATTGATTGATTGATTAAATGAATGAATTAATGAATCAATGAATCAATGAGCTAATTAGTGAAGTAATCTATTGACTGTTACATGATTAATAAAAGTGTTAGTTAATCATAAGTATTAAAATCAATCTTCCATTTTTAATAACAGTTCATCATTTTCTTTAGTTTTTGCATCACCATCTGGAAATCTTACTCAAGTGGGATCAGTCCCCAGAGTCAGGAAGGTAAAGAGATTTAAAGTAGCCATTATAATATTGCAAAACATATTTATTTGTATGATTATTTAAAGTCACTTTGCTTTGTATCTTGTTTTGACTAGGCTGGATGTTGTATCTTCTTTTACCCTGAGACACAATCAAGCTTTGGTATAGAGTCTTAAAAGGATCTTAACATTTTATAGATTGTAAGAATTGTTCATTATAGGTTGCTGTTTTTGTTAATATAAAATTTGACTTTTTCATTGATTTTCACAGTCCTTTGGCAATGTTAGTAAAAGGCCCATGTTGGTTGAACTTCACTCCTTTCCTGGTTTTGATGAGGACATGATCACACCATTGCCATTACCTCTAAAGCCCACAGACATCATTCAAATTGTCATTTCTGCACAATTGGACTTAAAATCAAAGGTATTACTTAATTTTTAATATCCTAAATAGGTTTTATATGCCACCATTTTGGATGTGGTATAGTTAATGTAATATGTTGGCCATACATAAAGACCACGGGACACATGACAGACATTAGGGGAATCAGGGGGGGGCAGTTTCTCCCTGGTGATCTTACAGAACATTTGGTGTGTTATGGTATCACTGCTAAGTGTTTTCCTTTGATCTTCACATGCACTTCCTTTGATCTGCTTGACCCCCAAAATAACAGTCAAGTTCCCACCACTGTATGCTCCCAATTAGTGGCTCTCGATAGGTTCAAATAATCAGGTGCTTTTGATGACACTATTTTCAACTCCTAAACAAGATCCCCCCTGAAAGCATTATATTGAATTATTCTCTGTTTTTTGAATGATAAGATTTTATTTTGATAATTTTTTAGCCAACATTTAAAAAGGACTTTGAAAAATTTTTCTATTCTGATTTGTCACAATCAGTTCTTTCGGTAAGTTTCAGCTTTGAACTTTGATTTTCTTTGTTTAGTTGGAGACTACATTTTAATGCTATTGTTGCTTTGATTTTCGAAAAAAATAGCACAAGTCTTATACTTAGGTATTGACAATTGTCATAAGTGATGAGACATGCTTTACAGCAATATTGTCAACTTGTGATTTCAAAGTGAAAATGCAAGAAAATTTCTGATCCGCGTACAAATTGAGCTGGTGAATCTTAATGCTATGTGTTCAGTGCTCTATCATTGATGATAATACTAATGCATTGGATCCTTTGTGGCGGAGCTATTGACATGTAAAGCTGAGGATCACAAGTTCAAATCCCACTTGGGTTAGTCATTTTTGTGGACTTTCAATTGGGCATTTTTTCCAGATCTTGCTGTTTCTGCGAACTTTTTTTTATTTTAGGATACATTCTGGTGGTTCTTCTGTGACAAATATCAAGTAGGTTGCTCCTCATAAATTCACCAAATTTTATGATTGATTGTCACTACCTCCTTTCCTAGCATTCTATTTCCCAGATTATTGATGCGTTTGAGCTTGAGCTGTTCCTTTTCATTTTTTGTACTTTAACTTATCAATTTTTCAAGTCCTGTAGTCTTTAAGCTATCCCAAATCCTAAACACTGTACTTTAAAAGTTTTTCGCTAAAGACTTCCTTTCGAAACACTGATATCTTTTCAAGATTTTAGTACTTTAGACAAAGTAAAATTCGCTTTTATGTGATATTGAGTTGATCTAGAAATATCATTAATTTAAGGGTGTTACGTCTTTGTCTTCCATAATTATGGAACAATGACTACATTCAATATGTAGCAATTGATGGTGTAGTCTTCCTTTAATAGAAGCACTGCAGTATTGCAAGCATTTTTTATGACAAACGTAGCTCTATGAGCTTAGCACAAAACCTATTTCTAAAAATTCCTTACTTTTAGATCTCTTTGACCACATTTTAGTACTAAAAGTTCCTCTGTAGTTTCTTAATTTTAACAATACATTTAGCGTTATAGACATTTTAAGTGTTCAGTGTAAAGACATGGCACTATGGGCACTGCAAGTTTCAACGAAAACCTCCCTATAAGCCACTTATTGCAAGAATTATACACATAGTTTATGTGAATTTGTTTTCTAACCTTCTAACTGTAGACTTCTTATGAAAAATCTGCAATCCCTTTGATTTACATCAAAGTGAATTGCTTATATTTTTTTTGCAAATTTCTGATTCAATCAACTTTTTCTTTCAGCCAACACCGGCATCACAGGAGCAGTTGTTCAATCGTATAGCTCAAAATTATACGAAGCTGCTTATTCGATGGAGTGGATCAAAATATCAGGATGTTTTGTTCAAGGTATTAGTGTTTTTTTACAATCATTTGCGATCATCCATATTTGTAGTAAAACTGAGAGTACGCCTATTTGAAGTTTTTAATGCAAAGACATATTATCCATGTTATCTTAATTCCTGCGTTAAACACACTTCATGAGAACACTGTTGAAACATTCCCAGGC